>JANVCL010000214.1:3850306-3861601 GCA_026546855.1 Erythroxylum incrassatum | reverse complement strand
CCTAGTACCAGTGGCCATTCTCACAGTCCAAGGATGGATAGCTCTGATACCAGATGATATAAGTGAAGGGTTATAGGTCCCAAATTGAATGGGTACCTTGAAGGGATCAATGGTGTTTGTGTTTTGTATTCAATGAGAAAGGTTAAGAACGATACACATACATTACATCACATCCATAATATTCTTCGTCATTCCATTTCTCGTGCGAGTTTGTTATACATATAGGAATAATAGTGATGTACAACATGAATCAAGGAGGTGGTTACAATACCAGCTCATCCCTTGCCACGTTGGCACTAAACTAGTTACTAACATTACTACTAACAAACCATGCATTATTGAGCCCACTAATGGCCCACTGCTTGCTCAAAGTTGTTGACCCACCCACGGCAACTAAAACAAGAAGTCCCAATTTGTGAGCTGCAATCCCTAACCCCAATTTGCGATCCCAATTCTTAATTCACGCATCAAAAACATTTTTCAATTTTATTAGGAATATAAATTAATTTAATCTCCATGAAATTAATTAACTGGAATTAAGATTTTAAAACCATTAAAAACAAATTAAACAAGGTGAGGACATGACTCCAGAAACGATGGGTGTGTGATCCACACGCACCCATCACCTCCCCAGAAACGTCTATATGTTTCTCAACCGCTTCTCCCCGTTTTCAAACCGACACTCACGTTGTCGCCTACCCACCATGTTCTTCCAGGTCGCTTGCTTCATCATTAACCATCGAGTCTCCAACCAATGGTTCTTAAATCGTCGCCTCATCTGCTTCTCGGTTTCTCCTCACCGTCGACTCCTTGTTGCCTCCCTGCCGCTGTCTCTCCATGGGCGTTTATTGCCTTTGGCGATGCCAACCAAGGACATAACTAGTGCTTCCGAATGTCTACACTAGTGGCAAAACCATTGGTTTTCTTCCTCAACCAGCAACAAATTACTACTTGTAAGTCTCTCACCGGCGGTGGTTCTAGCCACTAGTTGTTTTATTTTAATGCCCATAAATTAAGAGCTTTAAGGCAATAATTACAAGCACAAGCAGATACACAAACAAGAAGAAGAATAACACAAGGAGTAATCGCAAAGGTTAAAAAAAATAGCAGATGCAAATTAGTTTTTTAGAATTAGATAATAGGGGCGGTAGAACATACACAGAAGCATACTGAAAACAAAATTTCGAAATTGAAACAAAGAGTAGTTGAAAGAATGGTTTTAGATAAAATAAAACCAGAAGGATAACATATTACTTTTATCAAATCAACAATAATCAAGCAATGAATCCAAGTGAATCAATTAAAGGTTTCGCTGATACCACTACAGGAATCCGATTGTAATCAAATCACGGGCGCATCGAAATTTTTCAGATTCTGAACAGATATCGATAATTGAATAAACTTAAACAAAACATAAAACGATTTAGAAATCGTACCTTGTTCACTTTCTATTGAAAAATCTTTAAAACTTTTTTCGATTGATCAATCACGATCTATTCAAGTGTTCAGCTTCTGATGGTATCCACAAAGTAATTCTCAAACTGATTTGAGAGGAAGAAGAAAAAAGTGCTAGCTTCTAAAAAGCTCTTTCCTTTAAATAAAAAAAATCATAACAGTCTTTTATTAAAATTAAATCTTTTTAATTATAATTAAAATATAATTCTAATTATGATTCTAATTAATTTAGTTTTAATAAAATCAAATATCTCATATTTGATCCTCAAAGTTTCTCAAACTTTATAATTAAGTCCAACTTAATTAAATTGATTTTTATTTCACAAATTACTTTTTGATTTGTGACCCATTAGGTTCCTAATAAAGTGACAATGGTTATAAATTATAATTTTAATTTACAATTAGAATTGGATAAATTAAAACTTCTTTTAATTTATCTTTATTTCTTTAATTAAATAATTCATAATCATAAATCATGACTGACGTCTAGCAAGGTATCATGATTACCCAAATATTAGGAATTTCAAAGTGATTGACTTAATCTGTCCATGCATGGCTCTAATATATAATTTAATCATTTCGTCATTCAATATTCTAATTGGACAAAGTATGGATACAATGTCTAGTCTTATCATTCAATCATGTTCGTTCTTGCTAATTAGTAATTGATTTATAATTGAAATTTGAAAATTCCTTTTCAAATATCAATTCACTTTGGTCATAAAATTATATAAATCATTACTAATTAAGAACATTAGAATATTCTTTTTAATTGCTTTAGAGTGACGAATCCTATATTAACTTACTCAACTATCTACATATGATTCATACTGTATCCAATTACTACCGACTGAATTATTACTACTGACTGAATTATCCTAGAATGATTCGTAAGTAGCATCAAAACATAGTAATTCTCACACTAGATACTTTGGTAATCTCAAGTCTGAGGATCAATTATACAACCATCACTATGAGATAATCCATAGACACATAAGTAATATTCCATCCAGAATTCTCATAATCTTATCAGTTCAGTGACTTATTCTCTAATAATCACCCACATATTAGTTTAAATATTTCTATACTTTAATTTATGAGATCAATTACTTTCTTTATAAGAAAGAAACATAATGTGTGCTAGTTGTACCATTTTAACAATATCCAGTTTTGATGAAACTATATCTAGGAACATTTAGGAATAACACATAAGTATAAATTGAATCTCATAATTATGATCTCATCATAATTTCAATTACATAGTAATCATTCAAAGGATTTTATTTTTAATATTAAAACATAAAATATTAATTAAATTAATACATAAAGATAAATAAAGCCTTTTCATTAATTCAAAATAATGTCATATTAATTTGCATCTAATTGATTGGTTGCAAGGACATAAACTAACAAGCTTAACCTATTGTCATCTCTGTTAAAAAAATTTAAGGTGTCATCTCCAAGCACTTGAACTACGTACGCTTAAGAGATACTCACATTACGTGTAGTGTACATAGATAGGGAAAGGATTGGGTTGTTAATTATCGGTAGTCTTGGGAAGGGAGTAGTCATAGAACAAGTTTGAGACAAGGTTAGGACATAAGAATCCTGAGTTATGGGACATTTGGCATATAATCCGATACTTGGGACCAGTCAGGAAGGGACCATATCCACCTCATTTTCACGGCTTTAATTAAAAAGGCATCTGTAATCTATATCTGTTTTTGCTTTCCCTTACGTTGAAAACGATCAAAACTGAAAACCCTAAAAGTTCAGTTGACCATGTGAGTATGAGCGAACAATTCACGTGTCAATCGAAACCTCAACGACTCACAGACAACCTAGAAAGATAAAAGAGAAAGAACAGGTCCAAAGTCCAAAGCACAATTAATAGAAATTGGCATGCATGATGATATATACATGTAATATGGGGATGAATGTGAAACAAATATAGTGTGATCGGACAGGTGGCTAAAGACTAAAGTTGGTGAATCTGTTCTTATCACGATGAATAGAGTTGGATAGTACTCCAAATAGTCCCATGCTCTGAGTTTCAGTACTTCTTGTCTTCTCCCATATCTCAGTCACAGTCAGACAGACACGCACGACCCTGTTTTCTCTGAACATACTTTTCTCTTCTTTTTATTTTTTGTTTTTGTAGTAATTTCCAAAGTTTTAAAGGGCAATTCCTGTGCTTCTCTTCTCATTGCCTTTTGTATTCTTCTTTTCTTTTATCTTTTAATTCATTCCTCTCTTACTTTATACAAAAGTAATGCTCTCCTACCTTATTTGTGTTCATTGATTTTTATACCCCATAAAACACTTACCTTTTGTGAACGAAAGGTTATAGATTTGAATTAAGAAAATAATTTCTTTATAAAATATAAAAAAAGATTGTGTATAATAATATCTCTTTCCTAATTCTTTTAAAGTAGAGAGTTTAGAGAACTGAAGTTTACACTTTATTCTTAAATAATAATTACCTCATATACAAACTTCTTTCTTATTCTTATATTTCATACGTCGATTTTTTTCAGGAAATTTTCAACGAAAAATACACATGAATTTTTCTTTTCTATCGAATCGGTCATAATCACTCTCTACATTCTACGAAATTGTGCACCATAATAAAAGCTAATAAATAGACCGGCGATTCCATAGAAAAATATGTACAACGCTTATCCTTAATTAGTAGTATGACCGATTCCTAAAACTTTATAAAAGAAACAAAAGTGGATATTTACTCATGTTATCTTCAACCTATAAAAGTGTTACTATAATGGAAAACTCCTTTGATTTCACCCTTTTATACTTTAATCTCTATGTATTTTGAAAACTATGATTTACCTCTCTATAATATTATTTATTTATATAAATTTTATTGTTTTTTATTAGCAATAAATGAACTTATGACAATTAAACAATATTTTACATATTTAAAATATTTTTCCTTTTCTTTTCTTGATTTTAGATCTTTTATCCTATACTTTCTCTTTTGAAAAGTGTTTCAGCTTTTGAGAGCATATGATTCCGAATCAAGTGATGTTGCCAATTCAGTCTTTTTAAGTTTGGCTTATCTATGATACAGTTACTATGAGAATAGGATTTCTCTTTTCCAGGATAGTGAATCCAACTTCACCAAAATGGCATTGGCATACTTATTTTGTTAAGCTTTATGATCTAAAGCTTCATAATTGATCCTAACTCCTAAAATTCCTAAGACCGCACCTTCGTGGGAAAACTTTTATTGTTTTACTTCGAGTCAAGAGGTTATTGTCCCACACAGTAGAGAACTACATCGATTTTGGGTTTGGAATAATTGGAAAACTCAGGCTTTATGGTGACCTCTCCATCATCATATATGTTTTATTAGCTTGTTTGTCTACTCTCTACAATCTGTGTGGTGTTTTCTTCTGCTGCTGAAATGTTATACATAACTCGTATATTTTAGTTAAAACTAACCTAGAATCGCCCACTGCTTAACAATTTCATTTCCTAGTAATGACAGGTAAGTTTCCAGCTTTACACAGCCATATATGCATATGAGTATACAGATAACGATCATGTTGTAATAAAAAACTCGGATCGTTAATAGTGTAAAAATTTGCATGCAGTCCAGATGGCGGTACTACGTGATACATAATGAAATGTCATTTCAAAGGGGCAAGTAATGAACAGAAAATGTGAGGAGGCCGAAAGGAAGAGAGATGGGATGCATAATCTTGGGGATTCGACTGAGCCAGAGACCGCATCCCAGTGTCGGTCTCCTAGTGTACAAAAATGTCTCATAACACAACAAAATTATCAATTTAAGAGGAAATGACAGCTCCTCAAGACTCAAAGTACACTCCCCCTGAGCTGCCTATCAAATCCCAATTCAACCTGGATTACTGCTACAGTACTGATCAATCTCAATAAATCAATTCAAAACCCCATCTCTCTGCTCTCTGTCTCCCTAGCTACCTTCTCTGTCAATTACCCCTCCAACATTCAAAGCTGTACTCCATCTAAACAGTCATCCAATTCGATATATCCTCGCTTTGTTAACACTTTTTTTCCAAATGACTTTACTTACACGATACCATCTTATGTTAGTTAAGATAAACCCTATTTTATTCATAATTTATAGATTATTACCAACATTTAATGGTTTATTCAATTTAAATTTATAAATAATTACAAGATCTACCGTAAATTTTTTAAAAATATTTTATACGTAAACGCATTGTTTTTGGTTTTAGGATTAAGGAGTGAGCTAAGCATTATTCATTTATTCTAATAATTGTGATTAACTCTTGCATATGTATTATAATTTAATGTTCATATATATATATATATATATATGCATGTATTGGTCATGATTGGACGTCGAGGAACGAGTGGTCAAAGTTACAATTATGTCAACGACCCTAAGCTCGTGTAACGAGAAGGGAACAAGATATGGGTTCTTAATCCGTTGCTTTTCTTGCTTAGGGTTTGAAATTAAGGTTTAACGCCTTCTTAGTGCATATAATATTTTGCAAGACTCGTGAATTTTCAGGTCTCGATGCTAAAAAGAATCTAGGTGGAGCATTAGGCTTATGTACACTACAAAACCTATCAATGGAAGGATTAAGAAATTAGAAAACTCTGTAACTGATTCCATTACCATTTCAAAACCCTAGTTCAGTCTTCGAGTGTAAATGATATTTTAAATCACTCCCATTAACAAACAACAATCTTGTATCTCCTAGTTGGCCACTAGACAATACAGTTTGCTAATACAAACATGTTTTCTAGTTGTTAAGTTTCAACTGATTACTCCGATTGTCATGTTGGTGTTGCCACAAAAAAAAGAAGAGGGGGTTCCGAAATCTTCCACAGGTCGTCATCTCTTAATTTCATAGTCTTCTACATTTTTTTTCTCTGCATGCTCGTGATTTCCGAGAAGAGACATAACCTAATGTAAGGATTTAATGTTTCATACTGGCCCTACAACGTTAGGTTGTGCTTTGAAACCATTATTCAAAAAGGCCTGTACGGATCATTACAAAAAAAACTGGGGAACAGAATCTCTAGCTGCATGATTACTTCGAGGCATTTGTCTTGGCATTTGTCTGTAACAGTTTCGCTGTCTGTGTAATTTATCATCTAGGTGAAACATGTTAACATGATACGTGTCGAGGACCCATGTTCTTCTTCTTGGCTTAATCGACATTATTATAATAAATCTTACGTTAAACGCCATGAACATGGCCTCTTGATATTAGGGTTTCTGTTCACTGAAGTCTGTGTGGTCCTAACACAAAAACCCTAACGACACTTTTGACTGTTTCAGTTGCAGCTGATGGGTGGACCTTAGAACAAAACCCTATGGGAATAAGCATTAGTTGCTTAAACAATCTTTATAAAGCTTGATCACTAAAGAAAATGGAGTATGAAACTGAAACAAAAGCCAAAAACTTCGCAAGAATCATGTGTTTTTATTATGAATATCGCGCCCTCATCATCTCTTCCGTCATCAAATCACCTTGGTTTCGATTTGTTCGAAGACTCTTTAATTAGTATAATTAGTCTTAATTAAGTAAGATTCTGAACCAAATCTTGAACAGGGAACATTATTAGCTATCCCCAAGAGCTTTTATTGGTAGAAGCTGGTCAAATAGATCAAGTCCTTCACTTTTTTGCTATTACAGAAATCGATATCATCTCGTCGTCGTCGTCATCAAATATCTCGATTCCAAATCTAATGGTTCCTCGACAGAGAATAATATGATCATGACTTGTTTGTGGATTCTTAGTATCATCTAAAGCAATGTAAGGATTGTTTAATGACGTGTAAGAATCTCATCCGTCAGTTGTTCATTTCATTATCCCTTTATTCTAATCCCACTATTATCAAAGACAAGCATATTCCCCCTATTTTGACTCGCAATGATTTAGAATATATACATATATATTATATACGTGCATATGGACTTTATTTTTTTCTTCTCATTCTTCTTTTCTTTTATACAATAAAAGTTAATATTTTAAAAAATATAATAAAATTAAACTAATATGATAAAAAAATTTAAGGTTTAAAAAGTTTAAACGATGTTAGACTGCTATAAAATCGGTTAAAGATTAAATAAAATTAAGAAATTTTAAATATAATTAGAAAAAATTGTTCTTACACATCAAATAATTTGAAATTTAATTAACAAATTTGTTAAATAAAATTAATTGATTTATTTTAGATTATAAGAACTTATTAATTTATAAAAATTGACCGAGTGATTAATAAACTGATCGAATGATATCATGTTAGAAAGTGTCTAACTCACCCCCAAAAGCTAGTTCAAGAGGAGGAAGTTTGCATACTATTATAAATTCTTGAATGCCTATGTAATTGTCCGATGTGGGATTCCTGACACACCCCCCTCAATCAAGAGCAGGACTGGATATCTGATGGACATATTGGATAAAGAGATATAACCGGGCACCGCCCCAAACCATCGAGACAAATTGGCTCTGATACCATGTTAGAAAGGGCCTAACTCCCACATCGGACAATTACAAAGACATTCAAGAATTTATAATAGTATGTAAACCTCCCCTTCTTGAGCTAGCTTTTGAGGGTGAGTTAGGCACTTTCTAACATGGTATCAAAGCAGGTTTGACCTGGATTATTAATTTCCCGGTTGTCCATCTAGATGTTCATTCCCAGCTGCCCGGTCCGGTTTTTACTGCGTATATTTCAAGTAATAACTAGATGTTCAGTCCCAGTTGCACTTCAGAGGAAGTATTAGAGTATCCCATATTGCCTAAATATGAATATGTTAAAAAGTTTATAAGTGGTAAGGGTCAATTATCCAAACAACTAGTTCTAGTTATTTGGATAATAGTTGACCCAAGCTCAAATTTTGTTAGTGGACTCTACACTCTACCCATATTAAAAATTTAGCATCGAATCAAATTGAAAAGTTGAAAATTAAAACGAAAAATTAGATAATTCAAGATTTTTATAGTTAATCCGGCTCAAACGATTAGATTTTTTAATTAGTGATAAAAACACAAAATCATTCTTCAAATCTCAAGCATAATTTGATGGGATTAAATGTCTAATACTAAACAATAATAAATTAATTAAAATTTTTTGTTTTCTAGTAGTCATTTTCGTGGCCATCATTGTCCTCGACATTACTATCATCATCAATCACCAAATATTTTCTTTTTTCATCGGAGAATACTTGTGAGTTGTGACATCATCTGCATTCTGCATATGTCCATTCACTTAAAACAACTTCGATACATACGATTTTCTGGCTTGCTATTGTCCAACGTACAAGACAACATGGAAATTTCCTTAAATGTTTATCTTTCTTGTCTAGTGTTTTTGCGGGTGAGACTCGACCATGCAACATCAACATATATTATGAAACGAGAAAAATAACTATACATGCTTGGATGACCTCCCAATCTCCATCAGGTTTTGTTATTTTTAAAGAGGATTCGGTACGAACGACCATTACGTGGGTTATTTAAAAACAGTATTTCTGTTAGTTAAAAATAAGATTGCGTACATATTATTCAACTTCTCCAAAATTTATGTATCGTCGTGATTTATATTGAATGTTGTTACTATTATTAAAAATTATAATTAGATGTTAGAAAGTAATTTATCATGTCTACCTGATTGTTAATCCATGTGAATAAAGGCAATCACATTCATGTTTATGGAGTGTTGTATATGTTATTAGTTTATATTTTATTAGAAGATAAATAATAATGTACTGAGTAGGGAAAATGATTTAAAAACTAAATTCGATTTAGCTAGCTTAATTATAAAAATTTTAAATCGACTAACTCTTTATTTCCACTTACCTTAATAACCATTATTATTAAGAGTTTACTAATTTAAAAACTAGGATAAATCAATTAAATTTTATTTAATAGTCTTCTTTTTCAATTAACTTTAAATATCTTATCTTAGCTATTTAAATTTAATATAATTTTTAAAACATTGTATAGGACATTAAATACTAAATTAAAGTAATAAAACTATTCCTAATTAAGAAATATCTAATCAATTATTTAAAAAATCAACCAGTTCTACCGGTTCAATAGTAAAAATCTTGAGCCTTTCAATTTAAAATTTTGGTTCAATTTTTAACCTTTCAATTTGATTTAGTTTAATAATTCTTATTGTTAAAATCTTATCAGTTTATTAATTAATTTGTCAATTTTTTGTAAATTGATAAGTTCTTATAAACTAAAATAAATCAATTAATTTTATTTAACAATCTTTTCTTAATTAAACATCAAATTTTTAGCTAAATAATATAATTTCTTTTAATCATATTTTAAATTCTTTAATTTCAATCAACATAAATTTTTTAAATCCTAAACATCTTATCTTACCGGTTGGAAAATCCAACAGCATAAAAGTGTTTTTACTTTTTCCTCCCTTTTCTATGGTAACGATAGATCACTTGGCAAAGAAACTGTGAAAGTATCCCCTTAGGGGGTAGTTGAGTTAGTAGAGTAGAGAAGTATGAGGTCAAAAGATTCTATGTTTGATTTCTCCTATCTATACTCTCTCGATCGAGTCTGTCATACACGACTTGCTTAATGCGAAATATTCGATTGACGTGATTTGCATGTTATTGTGTCAACTCAAAATTTACCCAATACATATTTAAAAGATAACAAATACGAATTCCTCCGTTGCCAAAAAGAAAGTTACCAAAAGCGCCTTAAGATATTACATTTGTTCGGAGAAATAGTAATATGGGATTAGTCACATCAGTAACATGAAGATTTTTTTGAACAAAGTACAAAGAAAATTTGGTTATTAGCTATAAATTTATAACAACAACCTCAGGGATGTACTAACTGAATATTTTATTTTCATGGGTTGGCTTATTTTCCAACATGATAGGAATAGGTCACTTACAATCTCCCACTAATTTATGCTTAACATATCTATGTCTACATCCTTTAATCTTAATTAGCACACAGAAACCACATTTCTTAGATCCACTCTTCAAATTTATGTACTTTAGGATATAATTAATATATTGAAACCAAACTTAATAGACTTTAGTGCTGACATCTTGTCACTTGTCATAGACTTCCATCTTTAAATGAAAGCTATGTTAATGGTAATGATTTAGGACCACCTATATGATCTAACCCACTAATTAACACTTACTTACAAATGGTAGGGTAATGAAAGATTAGTTAATAATAATCAAAACGCAAGTTATAATTGTCGTGTTATGCTTCATATAAAAAGACCATGATTGCCGAGTCCACATTTTTTTTAAATTTTGCAACCCATCATGTACCATATGAACCTAGTTTGATCACTTTTTTTACATATAATCTTTAGTCTTTATTAAAGCTTGAAAAAGATAGACCCAATTGACATCTAATTTGTTAAATAATTAGCTAGTGATGTCTACGTCCATCTTCAAATTGGCCAGTGGGATGATACCGATAAAATAAAATGTTTAAAGTTTAAAAGATATAATTGGTATTAGATAAAATATTTTTTAAAAATATAATTGAAGAATATTATTATTGAATTTGAATTTAATTCAAAATAAAATTATTAATTAAATTAACAGATTAATTAATAAATTTGTTAATTTTTAACAGTAAAATTTATTAAAATAATCAGACTAAAAAATTAAATTCTCTCTCTCTACGAGTGCAAGTATTGGTCTTGCCATTCATGTGCAAAATGAGGTTATCAAATAGGGTTACATCAGGTCTTGCCTCTCTCTCTCTCTCTACGAGTGCAAGTGTTGGTCTTGTCGTTCATGTCCAAGGTGAGGTTTAGGTATTATTTCTACGTTAGTTTCTCTTAGATTT
>JANVCL010000214.1:3835017-3850206 GCA_026546855.1 Erythroxylum incrassatum | reverse complement strand
ATCGTCCTTCTTGTTTAGTCTCCATTTTAAATTCAGATTGTTCGGCTTCTGTTATTGTTAAGGGGGAAAGGCTATTAAGTTCCGAGTGTACGGGATAAACTTGTTGGCTTGGGTGAGTTTTCTTTGTCTTCCCTGCCTTTGTCTGTTTTTTACGTTAATGTTGATTTTATTCAAAAAAAAAAGAAAAATTAAAAACTGCACGGTCGGTTGGATTTTGTAATCATTAATAATTATACATACTTCGAATGTGACTTAACAATATATTAATTAATTTTAAGAATATATAATATATCTAGTAAATCAAAAACATTGAAACGATTAGATCTATCGACATTTTCAAATTTACAATATTGAAACTTTGAGTTTTTTAATTATAGTGACCAAACAGATCGAGTTGAGTTCAACTAAGCAACTTAGATTTGAGATCTTTGTACAACAAAGCTAAATAAAGAAAGATAGGAGGGAACGTATTGAATGGTAAACATCAATCATATATTTCACTTATTCTATAACTCGTTTAGATTTTATCACATGATATAACAAATTCCAAATCATACGAAGAGCTGATAAGTCGAGATAAATTTTTTTAAAAGAATCAAAATTTAAGAAAATTTTTATTTATTTTAAATGCGAATAAATATTATAACTTATACGAATCGTATAATAGATTAAACTCGTGGAGATAATTTATGAAAAGAAAAAAATCATAACCCTGATTAATTTGATGTCTATGTAGTCAATGTCAATAATTAAAAAATTCAATCGATTTAGGTCTTATATTGTTAAATTTTTCAGTTCAATTTTTAACTTTTAAATATGATTTACTTTAATGACATAATTTCTTCTAAACATATTTCAATTTCTTTAATTTTATTTAATTTTTGGCCGATGTTATTAAGGATGACAACGGGTCGATCCATGAGTCAGTCTTGTTAATTTTTTTTAAAATTAAATATATAAAATAATGTTTTTTAATTAAGTATAAGCCTAAATTGCTCAGATCAAAACCTACTTAAGACTTAACTCTTCTAAGTAAAACGATGTTGTTTTGTTTAGAAAATTAAAGTTTTAGGCCGGTATGGGCCTAATTTGGTCTATGAGTTGGCCCAATAAAAATACCTGAATTTAGGTTCAGGTCGTTATTAATTAAATATTTTAGACCTTAAATTTTTTCTCATATCAGTTTGATTTTTAAAGCATCATATTCGCTATTTATTTTCTGAAAAAAAAAGAGAAAATGAAAGAAGCAGCTTATCACCCTTTTGATCGTTGGAGGCCATTTTTGTAGGCCACTACCGAATCAACGGCCGAAAAATGTGGGAACTGCTGCCCCATTTTGCCCATTTCTGGGTTTTTGCGCCTTTTGATTTTTTTCCAAACGCTTTTGGATTTTAAGCCTAATATTTAATGTTTATTTTATATATTTATTTGTGATAAAATAATTATTACACATTATTTCAATATGCACCAAAAAGACAATGCGATATCACACATCATACACGAGGAGGACGGAGACATAAAGTGGTTAACCAAATACCAACGGTGGGGCAGATGATGATGAGTATGATGATTGATAGATGCATGTATATGCATGTATGTAGTGCGTAGGAGAATTAAAAAGGCAAAGGAATTTAAAAGGTAATGATTAGGAATGGGGTCATGATGGGAACGCTCAGGGACGGATCTAGGGGGCTGGCAGGAGCTATAGCCTTTAAAGATTAAAAATTTTTCATATATATATAAGCGCCAGCTTCACTGATTAAAATTTTTTTAGAATATATATATATATAAGCGTCAATCCTCCAAAACTAAAATCCTGAATTCGTCGCTACAAATGCCTCCTTTCCATACAAATTAATCATTAATGAGAGTGCACCATCGTCTACATCCCACAAGACTGCGCAGTCATAGCCGCCTTTTTTTTCCCCTTGAAACAAAATAATTAATATTCCTTTTTCTCCACTAATGACAATATGATTGTAACAGTTAAACTCTTTTATGTACTGTAATTATTGAATTAATCAGTATTAAGATGTATATTATTAGCATTTAGAGAGAGAGAGAGAGATGATGTTGAGACTGAGGGACTTCAAAAATAGTAAAGTAGAAAAACAAATGGAAGGCGAGACGATTCTGGAGAGAGAGTGAAATCATTCAAAGAAAAGAGAGAAAATAGGAAGGAAGTACCCCCTACCCCAAGCCTCCATGTGTATATAAAAGGCACCATAATAAGCACTTGTACCTCTGCGATGATCAACTAACTCACTACCTGAGAAACTATCAGTGAAAGCGACTACTGCTCAGAGTAAAAAACAATTCGTGAAACGTCTCCTTACCCATCTTCTTCTTGTTCCGGCTTTCTCTTTTTTCTGGTTTCTCTTCATACCGGTGTCTTGGCATTTTTAACCAACGTCTTGCACTTGGGCAATCATATTAAGTTGTGATCTGGGAAATTTGAGTTTATCCGGGTACATTTGTGTTCTGGGGTGTATCTGGTTGATTTATACATATAGCAATCTCGTTAGAGTAATAGTGAGTAATATGGAGGAAGAGCGATCATCATCATCAACAGGAAGAGTGATGATAGTGGTGAGAGAATTTGATCCAAAAAAAGATCGAGTGGGTGTGGAAGAAGTGGAGAGAAGATGTGAGGTCGGTCCCAGTGGGAAGCTCTCTCTGTTCACCGACCTCCTGGGTGACCCAATTTGCAGGGTCCGCCACTCGCCTGCTTTTCTCATGCTGGTAAAGCACAGAGACTCCCACTCAGTGCACTAATACTAGTACTTTGCTCTCGTTTGTCCGTTCTACATAAACAACCAATCCCCATGTTTCATTTCTTTGTTTTTCATTTAGAAACTTAACATGGCCAATCCATTTCTTCTTTTTTAACTTTTCTTGTTCCTATGGGATAGGTGGCTGAGTTGGGCGGAGAAATAGTGGGGATGGTGAGAGGTTGCATCAAAACCGTTACATGCGGGAAAAAGCTCTCGAGAAATGCTAAAACCAACAGTCTCAACCATCCTAACGCCGCGGCCGTCACCACCAGACCTCTCCCTGTTTACACCAAAGCTGCTTATATCTTAGGCCTACGCGTCTCTCCTTCTCATCGGTGCGTGTCCTATCTTCTTTCTCTCTCGGTCGTAATCATTGTATGAACCATCGATCTTCCTCGACGTCGTCGTCTATCTGTTACGTAATGATTAGCATTAAACAACAACATACCCTCTAAATTAATTATGCTTTTTCTTCATTAATTATTTATTAACAGGAGGATGGGGGTAGGCCTAAAGCTGGTACACGAGATCGAGGAGTGGTTTCGCGGAAACGGCGCCGAGTATTCCTACATGGCAACTGAAAACGACAACGTCGCTTCCGTTAAACTCTTCACCGATAAATGCGGCTACTCCAAGTTCCGCACTCCTTCAGTCCTGGTCAATCCGGTTTTTGCTCACCGAGTACCCGTTTCAAACCTAGTCACCATCGTTCAACTCGCTCCTCACGACGCTGAGCTTCTGTACCAACGGCGTTTTTCCACTACCGAGTTTTTTCCCCGCGACATTGGCTCGGTTCTCAAAAATAAACTCAGCTTGGGGACATTTCTGGCTCTGCCACGTGGAACTTACGGGCCCGGTTCGTGGCCTGGGTCGGTTGAGTTCTTGGCCAACCAGCCCGATTCTTGGGCCGTTCTTAGCGTGTGGAACTGTAAGGACGTGTTTACGCTTCAGGTGCGTGGCGCGTCGCTCGTTAAGAGAACATTCGTTAAGACGACGAGAATGTTGGACAAGGCGCTGCCGTTTCTGAGGTTACCGTCGGTGCCCGACGTGTTCAGGCCGTTTGGGCTTCATTTCATGTATGGTTTGGGAGGCGAAGGACAACGCGCGGAGAAAATGATGAGGGCGTTATGCGGGCACGCGCATAACTTGGCTAAAGAGCGAGGATGTGCAGTGGTGGCCACGGAGGTTTCAAGCCGGGAGCCGCTGAGGTTAGCAATTCCACACTGGAAAATGCTATCTTGCACCGAGGACTTGTGGTGCATCAAGAGACTAGGGGAAGACTACAGTGACGGGTCTGTCGGTGACTGGACGAAATCAGCCCCTGATTCGTCCATTTTTGTTGACCCTAGAGAGTTTTAAACTTGGTACTAGTTAATGACTTACCTAAGAGGATAATCTATAGCACTAGTTAGAAAATGAAAGGGTCCTCGGATTTTAGGGTTTTAGATTTTTCTTCAGGTCTTTTCAGCAAATGGAGAATTTTGGGGGGATAGAAAACAGAGAAGATATGAGAATGGGATATTGTCAATGAACAGGATATCCCCCAACTTTAGTTTTTCTCCAACTTTTTGTAAATGAATTTGGATTCTATTTCCAATAATGAGCTTGACTTTTACTTTTATATTCCAAAATCATTTAATTGGTATGATTTTTTATACCGAAACAATAATAATAACATTCGATATAAATTTTGCTGATACGAAAAATCTAAAAAGGATCAATAATATATATTCTTACTGTTAATTAATAAAGAGTGTGTAATTAAGACTTTTTCTTGATTCTAACTAATTTCCATTGGAAATTTGGTATATTGCCAATTAACGATCATGGACGTCAAATGATAAAAAGCCTCAATCCTTTACAGCACATTGGACATTGACAATGAATCATGATTATCGTCGAGAGGGGTCAAAGATGTCCTTCAAGTTGCTTAGAAAGTACGTGGTAACTTAACAATTGATGGAAGAGAGCAGAGGGTGCTTGGAATGGGAGGATTCTCTATTTTTGCTTTTTATAATATGACAGAACTTGACTAAAGATTCGGCTTTTAGCTGTGGCCCTTCAACTCTTTTTGCATTGAAAGAAAAGGAAAAGTAAGTACTCAGTGGGTAGGGTGATGCGGTACTTTGGTTTTTGTCCTTTCCCTTCAAAGGGTCTCTCTCTGTATCTTAGGAACCGAAAGCCCTGAGATTGTGACATCTTTGAAACTTAATCATTATAAATGTAAATAAGATGTTTAAAGGACGGGTTTAATAAGAAAATGGGAATTGTGAGTTCGTTTCTTGGACTCAAAAGGTTGATCCTCAATTTTAAGAGTTTTCAGTCGCAGACCCGATCATTGTTAGAGGATTGAATCACGGTTTGATCCCACTCAGTCCTTCAGGAAGGCGGCCCAGTGTTCGGTGCGCATAAAGAGTCACCACATTGGATGAACTCCCACACTGCCACTACCAAGACTCGAACCTGAGATTTTGGACTCAATTTTCTTCCAAAAAACCAGCTGAGCTACCCGTGCGGGTTGGGAGTTCGTTCCTCTATTGATGGCAGGTTAAGCACGTAAAAGACGCTTGTTTTTTGATATCTGATTTAGAAACCCCTTCACAGGGATTTTGCAGTGAGAGTCATGAGAAGTATGCATTGAAGTAAACAATGAGTGTGACTGCTCATGTTCCTGGATAGCCTTCAGGGATTCTGACAAGGAAATGCTGCTGTTCTGTTGACCACAAGATGTCAAATTCAGCAACCAAACTAATTTATGAAGACCATACCTTACACAGACACACCCTGACAAGGTTGGATATTTCCTTTTTTCTTGCTCTATAAAAAATCTCTAAAATTAGCTAAATATGCCCTTGGAACTTATATTTTAATATAATAATAATGATGAAAGTACAGAGGTTGGCTCCTCACGTTTAGGTAGAGATGGGATTATGTTGTTGTTTGTTGTAATAGCTCCAATTATATAGTTTCGTGGACTACCAAGAAAAGCGCAGGCAATTCACGAGCAACTTAACAATGACTAGAGTCTTCTAAACAATGCAGTTCATGGAATAGACAACGTAAGATAATGTGGTCGGTAAATGAAAAGTAGGAAAGCTCAGAGCTTTCCATTTGGCCGACTTTGTATATGTTTAACATATTGCTTTCACATAACAACGCGTAGTCATATTCCTAAGGGGTTGAGATAGTTTTTTGAGTTAGGCTTAGCAGGTAGGTGAAGATGAGAAAGTGTTAGGCAAATTCGGGTGTGGAAGCTCAGTTTTCAAAGTACTAGCATATTGTTTAAGTACTACTAAACATGTACTTAACAAGCTTATCTTGACTCTTACGTTCTGTCATCTTTTATGCTTTTTCTGTGCTGAAAACTGTGGGAGTGGTTTAGGTAAATTAAACGGTTGGAGAGATTCTGTCTGGTAATTTAGTATTTCTTAATCAAGAGTGGACGGCATTTTCTTTTGCTTCCGTTCCTTCCTTATTTTGTTAGTCTCTTCTTTGCAGGTCAACCACTCAAATGGTCTTCTTTACTGGTTCTGTCCATGTCAAGGCACAAAGAGGAAGTTGATCGAAGAATATTCAATCACCATAACGTGTTTGGTTTTCGGAGTGACTAACTTATGAACATTGATAGATCATGAAGTTTCAAACTTTTTCTTCTGCTGAATCACAAGACTAATTCTTTAGAGAAAAGGACAATGATTCCTTTCCAATCACCATAACATCATAAACTTCATAGTTATGAATTGATCTGATAAATAGGAACAGCAACAATGCCACGTTATGTATTTCCATTTCTTCATGAAGCCAAAACTTGACATAAAACATTCCCCAGAAATCTGTCATGCATCTCTTCCGCGTGAAAGATCCCGATGGAGGGAGAATCAGCAAGGAAAATGTCAGCGAGTTTCTAATATCCTAATAGTCAATTTCGAGCGATCATATTACAAGCCAAAAAAGCATGTTAAACCATGCCTGCGACTTAAGATATAGAACGCCTTCTGCTTCTGGAAGGGGTAGATTTCATCTCCTCGGCAACGGCAGAACCAAGACTCCGGCTCTCGGATGTATCAGAGCTACTAATATCACCATTCCTCTCTTTGTTCGACCACAGCTTTGAAAATATCTTTGACATGAGTAAACCTTTCATCTTACTTGCTGCAACTCTTTCAGTATCATTCTTGGCTCTGCCGTTGAGATTTCTATCGCTCCCACTACTCCCTAAACGAAGAGTTGCAAGTTCTCCTTTCAAAGCTTTGATATCTTCAGATGTTGGCACAGCATCCCAGTCCTCTTCCGTGTTTGTCGCAGTGGACCTTGAGCTCCCATTAGAACCAACTGGAATCAATGCTCTGATTGACCCAGTTAGTTCCGATGAGCTGTTGCCAGCAGATGATGTTGCTTGCCTGACCTGCTCAAAGAAGAGGATTTGCACGACCACACGCAGAGGTAGTCTCTCGTTTTGCACCGCATGCATGCACGCATCCACTGACAACTTCCTGCAGTCCATCAAATTGCATATTCTCTTCCTCTCACTCTTGCTTATTCCACTGTGTTCCTATACAGAAAATGACAATCAGTTAGAGAGCACAAGAGATTAAAGAACTACTACTTTAAGCCTATATTGAGTTGAGGAGTTGGATTGTGATTTTAAGTCTCAACTGAAATGGACTATAAATGAACAAATGTACCTTGTGTTTTGTTGGGAATCAACAATTCTATGGATCTCTAACTTCGATAAGAACAAACTTACAGTCAAACACAATCGCATCAAGAAGGAAAGATAACAATATAGTTGAACAAAAACGATCCATATGAACAACAACTTGCTCAAATCTTCATTTTATATCTAGGGACTCTCAATAATACAGCATCATCATAATTATACACATGAAAGTCAATGTTACACAAAATCACGAAGGTAAAATTCAATCAACTCACCTTAAGATACATATCGATGGCCCGATAAAGTCCGTCATGTGATGGCCTTTGGAAACTTGAAACCATCTCAGCAAGACTAACAAACTTTGAGACAGGTAAATTTGGATCTCGAGCTATCTCAGTAAGATAGCCCTCTACCAGTTTAGCAACCTTGACCTTTGGAGCATCTGATCCAAAATGCGGGCTTTTACACTCCCGGAATTCAGTTTCCAAAGGAAAAGCGGTCTGAGTGCTTCGTTCATGTGTCACAAATTTCTCAACAAGGCTTTGCACTATATCAACATCATACATTGTTGTTTCCTCAGCCGGGGCTCGAATTAATAGATCAGCCACTGTAGCCTCCTCAAGCTGCTGGCCAATTTGTCTCATCAGTTCATTCCTTTCTTTCTCTCCGCATTCCAACAAAATTGAGGCTCTTAACAACCTAAGCAAGAAACTACAAGGAACACTACCTTTCTCAGTAGGTAGTAGCCAGAATATGGTTTCTGCAAGTGATTTATACTTGAGTATATCACCACTCTGTACCATACCTTTGTTAAAACTTGGCAATCTTCTCAGGGCATATGCATGCAATGCTTCTCCAATTATATTATCAGAGACTCTTTCTTTTGCCTTAATTGTTGTAATCACCCTCTTATATAAATCTACCTGCAACTCACAGAGATCTTCCACCCACCAATCTATAGGAACCATATGGGATTTTCGCACACCATTCCAAAGAGGATCCTTTCCATTCTCTGATGGAAGCTTTTTCCTGTTATAGGTGTATGACCAGTCAACTTTGGAAGTATCCATGCATGCCTTTGAAGCTATGGAATCAAGGCAGCGACTGACCAATTTTAATTCTTCTGACCGTGGAAAAAGAGACTTCATGGTCTGAAGGACAATAATTGAATCTTTCCAACTGCGGAAGATGCTAGAATTGAGAAACACTTCAATCTTGTAGATGAGATTCCCTTTCTCAATAGTTTCATACATTTCAAGATATTCTGCTGCACACCGGGCTGCAATGACATTGTATGCATTGAGAGTTACCGTCATCCCATAACAAAATTTTGCACATATCTCAAAAGCAGCAGGTCCACCAGGAATATCCTGGATGTTAATTTCATCATTGTTCTCATCGCTTGTAGTTGCCACCAGTTTCTGAAGACGTGAACTTTTGGACAGCAACGGAAACTGCAAAATCATTCTAAAATTTAGATCAAAGATTATAGTTTTGATAACCAAATACTTTAATAACTCTGATAAATTTCAATAATCAATTATGTTCCATGGTAGTTCCAGAAAAGTATGCGACGAACATTAAAATCTTGGCATTATCCATGATTGCCTGCGATGTATCAGCAAAGCCAATGTGGAGAGAAATGGCAGATAAATTCACCATATTTGATCCGACAGAATTATGAAATTACATATACTCGTCTAAAACTAGAATAGGAGATAAAACTTTTACTTTTCCACACAATCTGTGGGGCATATGCAATTAGTTACCAAAATTGAACCATATCCAATCATGGAATTCATACCTTGTGCAGATAGAATTTCACATCGCCAACATGAACTATTATGTCGGTTGCCAACTCAGTTGCCAGATACCTACAAGATAGAGTGCCAACAATTATATCTCCATCAAAACTAATATACTTTAGGTCGATTTTGAGGAAAAAGAAAAAGGGAAGAGGAACATATTAGATTTAACAAACAGAGAGCAATGCCAATTGTTAAATTAAGTTGACCAGTCCAGAATAGTCTGATAGAGACACAAAAAGAAGCATATTATAGCAATGTTTTCTACTTTTCATGAAAAGATTAGAACAAGTGCCAACGTATAACTTGAGAATCAATGGCACTTGATAGCACAGACTACCCTATTCAAGGTTCACGTTTCGTGAATGACATTTAATGCGATAAACAATAGCCATTGCATAAACATCAAAGTGGAGCCAATGGAGAGTTACAAGAAGCTGTTCTTGCACAATATAGGCATCATTTGAAATGTTCATTATCATTTGAAGCCCACCTGCATGCAGCCCAATCCCAATAGGCAACTACCAAAACGTCATTTGGCCCGTAGATTTCAAATCTACAGACGAAAACAATGTCAATTTGTGGTGGGGGCTCGGACTGGTTGGACCTTTTGGGCCGGCCTCCCAGGCTCGAGCCCAATCAACCTAGACCGGGTTAAAGATACCATCCCTAATCTCTAGACAGATTGCTTCTTCACAGAAATCAATAAAACATACCCGACACGATAACTCTCATGTATAATCCATAAAGTGCAGATGATGTAAAACAAATGCATGTCTCAGCCAGTAACAATCACTACAAGAGCACCTTAAACTGTTGGCTGAGAAGAGAATCTCAAACTGTATTTCTGCTCCAACATATCAAAGCTAATAAGAAATTCCAGAGGCTAGAAGCCTAACCCAAAACTAATATGGTTCTCTAAATGTGGTTACATAAAATATGAAAGGTAAACTGAAGAAGGAAAAAACAGAACTGGTAACCATTGAAGGATATATCTATAGACCATTAAAACATGGACAAGGAACACGACCAGAAAAGAATTTAACAAAAAAGCTTGTAAACTTAAAAATTAGGTATTAAAAAGCAAAAAGGAAAAATAAACGAGGACTAAATAAATAAAAAATAAATAAATTTATACAATTACTAGCTGGCTGAATACAGATCTCAAACTCACCTGATATTGTCCCCATCAGTCTGAAACGAATCAAGCTTAGATCCAAGTTTCATAAACTTCATCTTGCCCAGTATCAGCTCCCTTCAGTTCCTGTTAAATGCCCTAATCCTAACTTTTGTCAACCAATATTCCCAGAAAGCAATTGAAGGCCTAACTTCTGCCAACAATGTTGTTTTCAAGAAGAAGAAGAGTTTCTTTGTCTGACCGAATCTTGCACACAAAACTAGGCCAGAAGAGAGGAAGATAGCAAATGAGAAACTAAAGTGAAGTAGTTGCTTCTTTAGTTGGTAACAGCGGCCATGGACCACGGAGAGCGAAGGTTAACTATGTAGATATTGCTTAAAAACTCTGTCAAACATTTGTATAAACTATAAAGAGAGACACCCCCACTTGCTGAGAACTGACACCACCACCTTTGTTCATTTGTTTATGTTTCCATGGCTTTTCTTATGCCAATGGTTTCACATAGAAACATACAAACAAGAAACTGTTTGCAGGTAGATAAAATGTCAATAACCAAACCCCAGAATCCACATTCCTTTCATGAATCAAATTCTCTCTTGAATGTAGGCTGCAACACCTGCAACGAGACGACATGACGTCTAGGTATCAGCTAAGAAACCACCAAAAGAGTAGACAAGAAGCATCAAACTAGAAGGTATTTCCAAAACAAACATTGTACAAGGAGCATGATATCCGACAAATTTGTTCTACAAGTGGTGGTAAATAACAGATCATTTTTATTTTCTTAATAAATAAACTGGAGCTTAAACAGTAAGTATAGGAATCAGAGTCAAGAACATGACGCAGAAATCAGCACAGAACGCATTTAACTTTTCTACGAACAAAAAGAACCAAAATCTCACTACTCAACACTGTTTTTCTTGTGTCATTTAATAACCAACTTCAAGAATTGGAAAACATGCAATATAAGAAATGGTATAGGTAAATTCTGAAGAGCTTTGTCGGATTTGTGCAGAAGCAAAATAACCAAACAAGAAGTTACGAAGGAGAAGACAGGTAACCAAAACCTAAGTCAGATTCAAGCAGAACAAGGTCTACTGATTACATATGATTGAAAATCTCGCCAAATCTGCTAAGAAAGACATCAAAAGAAGCGTTGAAAGCATGTCGATAGAAATTCTAATACTTCACCTTAGAGGATTGCCTTACAAGCAAGCACCTTCTCAATCTTATCACTTTGAACAAGCAAAGGGGGAATCAAATAAGCATCGCAAGAGACAACTCGCAAGTAACAGAACAATAGGAGAAGACAACACAATACAACGTTCGGTGCATGAGAAGCACTATTACCTGCAGGACAAAACCCAAATGGAGGTAACCCCACAAACTACAAATAACACCCAACAAATCCAAAAAACTTCACATCAAAAGGGTGTGCTGTTTCTCATCCTTGACAGCCACCAATGCCTCTAGACCCACAAAAAGCCAAATCTCAGAATGTTCCCTCACTCTCTCTATCTATATCTCTCCCAACTCCTTTGAATCAGCACCGCCCGCAACCAATATCACCACCAGCACCAGTACTAAAACCAGTAAACCACCACCTATCCTCTCATTCCTTCCACCAAAAACTCAAAAAGATCAAAACTTTGTAATTGCGTATCAACAAAGGCGATCTTTTTATGTTTCACTTTAACAGCAACGAAACAAAACACCTTTACTTTCGTTATTAGAAAGTAAAAGCAGTGAGGTTTCTTTCAACAGACAAAGACAGAACCCAAAAACCAAGAGACCCACACGCCCCTCAGCGCTACTTTGATCTCTACAAAGGGTCTCTCTCTCCCAATGTAATGCACGCCAATCTGACATGCACAACATTGGTGTTTCCCTTATCAAGTACAAAACTGACTCGTAAGACTTTATCTCTTGGTTTTTTAAAGCGTTTTATCGTATAAATTTTTAAAGCATTTCGTAGTGACAGGGAGTGGGAGCGAGAGACGTCCAGGAACAGCCCCTTGTTTACGAGAAAACCATCCATTCATCCGCCTCTGCGTCGTATTACTTTTTTAAAATAATCATCCGTGCATCTCATTTATTTTCCTTTTAAAATTTTAAGTAATTTTTAAAAAATATTTATCCCAATAATAAAATTTATTTTTTAAAATAATTTCTCTTATATTTCAATTAAATTAATAATAATAATATTAACATTATAAATAACAGCAATCTACTAAATATCCTACTTACTCGAAAGAGAAACATTTTCAAGTCAATTTTTAATAATTTAGATTAAGTTTAAAATTTAAATCGAACTATTTTGTCTTAAATATTTGATTTTTTATATTTATACGTTCATCGTTACTATTTTTATAAATTGAAAACAACTTCTTTATTAATTAAAAGTAAGGTTGTATACTACTGAACTTAACAGTGACACTTTTACTTTGTAGGTTGTTGTTTTTCTATTATTTTTATGAAAATTTAATAATTTTCTTAAAAAATTGAAAAAAAACTCTTTAAAATTGTCTTTTTATAATGTTAAAGATTATAAAAATTTTCAAAAAAACATAAATTATATGTAGCACCTCACTCTCATATTATATATCTCCGAACATACGTACGGTATTCGAGAATACACTCTACAAGGGTAGTGTATTAAGACAGTCAGTCAATCATAATCATTAAAAACTTTTCACGCATTATACGCATATGTAAAAGATCAATAAACATTTTTCGAACATTTTATTTAAAACAATTTCAGTTGCAAATATTACAAAACAGTTATCACATCATCATATGTTCCAGTAATCATCTGGGCCCAATATAAAACATTTCCAGTCATATAGTCAGTACACTTTTCAATTCGCATAAACGTTGTACAATAATTGTGGAAAACAAATTTTGATACAAAACAATGAAATACATATGCAGACGCGAACTAATCCCGACTTCTAACTTTTATCCGTATGCAGTGGTTAGACTCCAATTGGTCTAGCGGGATCACTCCTCTGAGCCTGAAAATGATGTTGCAAATTTGGGGTGAGTTTTGCGAGCTCAATGAGCAGATCATCCTCGATAGCTCACTCATATCACATAACACAACAGTTCAAACTTCAAATTCGCATACCCTTCATATCATCATATAATATACATCATTTCACCAATAATCATATAGCATCACATAATACTTTGATCACTTATTCCACATTTCATATTCAGAGCAGTCAAATAGTTCATTTCAATCATTTAAAACATACATATCAATTGTATATGTAATACACATGAGACTCACTTCCAATTATTACTATGTTGTAATCGAGTGTCTTTTTTTACTGGCCCATATCCTTTATAGATACTAGGCTTATTTCAGATATTTTCCCATATCCCTTTATGAATACCTGGCACATTAACAACTGAGCATGTGGGTCTTGTGTGTATTTCGAGCTTTAAGCTCTTTCAAACTGGTCTCTCCGGTCACAACTGCCTTTAAGTTGTTATACATTCATGTAATGAAATGCATTACATTCACATATATTCAATCAATTGCTTGATTTCAATTTCACATTCACATTCACATTTAGCATCAGACATTGGTCCGCCCTTCAACAATAATGTTGAGTATATCACTTATTCATTCAAATTCACATTCAAGGAGCAGTTCCAATGATTTTTACATGCATCAAACCCCTCGGGCATTTATTGTTCGGAATCAACACATTCACATCAATCATATCAGTAGTAATTCAATACAAAAATTTAAAACATATCAAACAATGAAAATGAGACTATCTAGATCGACTCACGGTACGCTCTAGATTTGCATTTGTTTCCTTGATTTGGAAACGTTTGGATGCAGAAGTTCTATCCTGTATATGAACATAATGCAATACACACATTGCACACACATTATTAATTGCACAATCACATAAACATTCAATCGTACACATATGTAAATGTGTTATGTATAATGCATGCTCAATTTGACTATTCTGGGTATGTTCCTTTAATCACGTCTCTTAATCATTCAAACCTTCTCATTCGTATATGTCTAGCTTATTCTTAGGTTTATACCTCAAGAACACTTGGTTATTCTAATATTATAATTCAATTACTCATCATTTCTTTTCTAGTAGTATATGCTCTCATAATACCCAATTCTCATTCACCTTTACTTAATACATATTACTCAACTCTTTTGAATCACAACTACTATCATGTGTGTAGCACCCCACTTCCGCAAGATCCGAACCCGACATCGTCGATGATATCCGAGTCCGTGCCCGCGAAGGTAGCATGCTAAAACAGTCAATCATTCGCAAACCGGTATTTTTTTGAAACACTAACATAAACAGAAATCTATTTTTAATTTGGGCCAAATAAAGTTAGAAGTCGATAGCAAATTGTTTTTACAATCCACAGTTCCGTAGTTAATTAGGGCCCAATTTCCTTTATAACCCTTTAGAAACACAAACCATTCCATTTTGGGGCCGTCTGGGCCCATTTCATAAACAAACGTTTGCAAATAATTCCAATTGGTAAAAATTGATACAATATAAAAATCCGCATGTCATTAATCCCATTTACAAAGATTCCCGTATTGCATCATTCATTACAAACTGAGACATTCAAATATACATTGTACAGAGATCGCGGAAAACACTTTATACAAAATAAGAAAATCCTAATGCAAACACGAACTAATCCCAACCTCTAACTTTCCCTTGTGAGTAGTAATTCTACTCCCGTTGCATAACAGGGTATTCTTCTGAATCCTGAAAAATAGATGCAATTTTTGGGTGAGTTTTGCGAACT
>JANVCL010000214.1:3819624-3834917 GCA_026546855.1 Erythroxylum incrassatum | reverse complement strand
TCAATTATCACTTCATACATATCACACATTTAGTCACTTAATCCAAACATCATTCTAGGTTCAATTCAAGCTCCATTAAAGCCTAAATTAAATCCAAATGAATAATAGTTAAGTACCTTATCCTTACTTGGTTCAACCATTGCACAATCAAAACATTACCATGAAAAAGCACTGCCCACAATCGTGGTGGTTATTGCCATGATCATGATAGAAACTAATCTCCCATTTTTCCTGCAATTTTCCAGATTTTCTTAGGACAGATTTTTAGGTCAGTTTTGTATGACCATTATGACCTAGAAAATGAGACATTTAGGCAACACCTTCCTCTAAAGAAATATTTCTCCATGTCTTAAGTTTCTAATAAACTAAAGTTCATATAATTCGGTTAAGTATTCTATAAGTTATACACAAAATACTTT
The DNA here is from genome assembly GCA_026546855.1 of Erythroxylum incrassatum. Classification (NCBI taxonomy): domain Eukaryota; kingdom Viridiplantae; phylum Streptophyta; class Magnoliopsida; order Malpighiales; family Erythroxylaceae; genus Erythroxylum; species Erythroxylum incrassatum. The sequence continues at coordinate 3,834,498 of JANVCL010000214.1, read as the reverse complement.
AGACTATTTTCACACCGTAGCAGCACACTGTACTCAATTTTAAGCCAAAATTTGAAACTCTTCAAGACATAATTAAAAATTGATTCCTTCATGAAATTTGTAGCCATATGTCTCTGGTTTCATCTAAACTTAAAACCATCCCATTTAAATATCTACAGATCAATATATGGTCAAAATACAAATTCATGTTAAGTGAAAACACTCTATTTAACTTATTCTAACACACTTCATCATTTTCATCCTAAACTCATCAATCAACCATTTACCAATCCTTTCCTAGTGAATTGAAATGACAATGATTTCTGGAAGAGAGGAAGGGCAATTTGTGAGGAGCTTGTGGTTCAAATTTCAAGTCAATCGGAGGTCTACAAAAGAAGTTATGGTTGAAAGAGAGAAGAATGTTGAAAAATGTCAAATAACAGTGCACCTTCGTGCACTAACTGTTGATTCCTCTCTGTCACAATCATGCACTACCTGGTGTTTCCTCTTTGTCATGATCATGCACCATCATGCATCTCCCCTGATGTTCCACTCTGTCATAATCATGCTTGTGCACGATCACGCACTTGTTTCCTTTCTGTCACGATCGTGCTTGTGCACGAACATAACAGACGAACTTGCTAAAACTAACAGGCTTTTAGTATCACTATCACACTAATTCTTCCCATTTCAAGACATCATAGTACCATTTTTCATTAGCACCAAACTCATTTTAACTCATCTCTATAACACTCGAAGAGACCCATGTTAATGCACCAAGAAAACAGAACATAAAACCGCTCCATTTATATATCAAAATTTTCTGCACTTTGTTCTACACCAACTTTAATAATCATTCTAACTCAAAGCATCTCAACAACAACTTAAGAAATATTGATCATCATATATATACAAAAGCAAGACACGAATCTACTCACATTTCAACATGTACCCATCCTCATTTTATGATCATTTAACTCTGAACTATTATCAAAATATGTTTCATTGAACAAATCAAGAAGAATAACATACTGCTTACTTGTTTAAGCTTCAAAATCTTCAAAAATCATGTGAAACCCTAACTCCTTCCATGATACACGATCATCAACAGTTAAGGTGGAATAGAGTGGGTCTTTTTGTAACAAGATGTAGAAATAACAAAGATCTTAGAAGTATAAAGTGAAAGATGATGGCAACTCAAAATTGAGAGCGGGGATGGTAAGAAAATGTTGTGAATGGAGAAGAAGGGAAGGAGATGAAGAACGAAATGAAGAGAGAGCATCTAGTCAAAGAAATAAAATGAAAGACCAAATGATTGTCTTTCATTTAGGCTATACTTAATTGAGGTGTGTGGTAAGGCAAGTGACACTTGTCACTTGTTACATGTCACCACCTTGTGATCTTCACTTGGTCTTTTAAACTACTAGTCCATTTGTTTCCCCATTTCTAATCCAATTGTCTTCCGATTTTCTATGACACTTGTCATTAAATCTTAATGTCATTTATTAATAATTTCAACTGTCATTTGGCAGTTAATTCTACTACTATTAATCAATTGTCCTGCCACTTGAAATTTTTCCTAGTCTAAAAATACCGTTAATTCCAAAAAATTATCAAATTTCACAAAAAATTATAAATTGCTACTTATACATACCAACTCAATTTTTAAGACACATAATCCATAATTCACATTATAATCACATTAAAACAACCATTTATACCCGGAAAAATATCAATTGAGTGCATGAACAAATCATTGTAATGTATGCAAAATTCAAGTTCGTGTGTGCGTGCTAACATTATGTATGAGTATGAGATGCATTTTTTTAATCTCTCATTGTTATTTCTAGGGTTCTAACTCTTAGTATAGAAATGAGATATTACATTATGTCTTTTATCTTTTCATACTAAAAAAGAAAAAAATCATAAATTTATAAAAATAAAGGTTAATTACTAAAAAAGTCCAAACTTTCGTCAAATTTTTAATTATAGCTCGAACTTTAAAAAGTAGCAATAAAATACCAAAACTTTCAAAAATAAATTCAATTCTAACCTGAACTTAAAAAAATAGCAACAAGTGCTTAAACTTTCAATTTTTTTCAAATTGCATCATGATGTTAGTGTGAAGTTAAATTTGTTGACATGACTTGCCACGTTTTTTTTAAACCTTAACTATTAATACATGTAAGCCAAAATTAATATAACAAAGGAAGATTTGTGAAACAGCGTCATTTAATCACATAATTAAAATGACGTTGTTTAAAAATGACCTAAATCAGATTACGCAGTTCCAACGACCTTACGCTTTGATTTCGGTTTTTCCCTTTGTTTTCATTTTATTCTCCTAATACTCTCACCCTTTGATTTTCAGACTACGCAGCATCGATGCCCTCATATTAGGGACATCAGGAGAATAAACTAAAAACGAAAAGTTTACTTATGCAGTACGTTGTAATGCAATAATAGGTTGGGGCCTCAAAAGAACAAACAAAAAACAAAAGACTGAGAGCATCAGGAGAATAACAGACAACGTCGGGTTAGAATTGAATAAATTTGAAATTTTGAATATTTTATAGCCACTTTTTTAAGTTTTGATTAGAATTGAAAAAAAATAAAAAGTTTTAGTGCTTTATTGCTACTTTTTAAAATTCGGACTATAATTAAAGATTGACGAAAGTTTGAGTGTTTTTTAGTAATTAAACCTAAAAACAAATACTCACCAATTTCTAATAAATTACTTTTAAGTTTGTATGTTTTTAAATTTAAAAAAGAAGCAAAGACATCACAAATAATTGAAAACGTCAGCTCACGGGTCGCTTATAAACAGCTTATATTCGTCCATTTCATTGACAAAAACATCTTTAATATTGAACTAGTGGACATCCCTTTTTTTCTTATCCAATCTTATATATTATATTCCCTTCACCTCGCATGCAATTGGTCCAATCTATTGCTATCCCATGCATATGCCCATCTAATGTTACATACAAGTATTTGAACTTTGTAATGTCTATAAATTAAATATAATATTTAGTGCAATCAAAATTTAGTAATAATGTCAAGAGTTTATTTATATTAAAAAGTTAAAAAACTTATTAAATGTTTGAATAAGAAACATTTTGTGCCCTCAAGGAGTGTGGCTCGATGGTTGAGAGCGGGACTTGACTTTGGTTAGGTCCCAGGTTCGATTCCATGCTAGTCCCTCTTGTAAGAGCCTGGGGCAGCCGGGGTTTTACCTGTAGGTGGAGAACTAGTTGGGCCCTCAATGATAAGGTGCCCCTGCTTGGCCTGCCTGTGGAGTGGTGCATCAATTGGACCCTCAGAAAGGTGTGCCCGCTTGATCCGCCTATGAGGTTTCCTTGAATCCAAAAAAAAAAGGACTATTTTGTGAAGAAATACTAACATAAGGATTAACTTATAAATGTAAAAAATGTATGGTCTCTTTAAAATAAAAGCAAGACAGAAATTTGGGTCACAGTCTGGTGAAAGATCCCTTCCACGAGCATTGGTCGGTTGGGGGGCAAGTCTTGGTGCTTAATGTTAGATATAGGGGCTTCCAATGGTCAAAGGATTAATTAAATTATGACACAACCAATATTATTTAGCAACAATTCATGTGTATGTGCTTGTGGAAACTCAGAAACTCCTCCTACATTGTCGTTAAGTGGGACCTTTCTAAGGTCAACACTTACCAAACTTACATTAGTAGGGTCTAAACCTCTTAAGTTCATACATGAAGAAGTGTTTCAAGTGAGTATTTTGGTAAGCTAAAAGTGTATTCATGTTGTAGTATACATCAGAATATAAGATAGACCCTAATATGTAAATCAGATCTTAAGTGGATGATGTTAATATTAATAAAGTATTTTTATTTTTTAAAACAAAAATTAGATCTCGCTCCCTATATTATAAGTGAGATTTACTATCTAAAATGTATAAATATGAGCTTATTGCCATATATAAATAGTGGGTCCTACTTGATAGTAAGACTGACTTTTTAGTTAATTTAAAAAATTAATTATGTGACAATGTAATTTATTTTTATTTAAAAATATAAAAAATAATACTATGTCAGTATTGATATGACATTTAATTTAAAATGGCGAGTTTGAGTTTATTTCAAGTTTCTCGAGGCATATCCCCTTTTACTCTAATGTCACTCTAACAGAAGGCATTTTTATTAGAGAAGCTTTAGCTGGATCAAATGTCTTAACTTGGATAATGTTATTTTAGTATCAAATTGTTTAGAAGCTACTGATGGGATCAATTCTGGTTCTTCTAATTTTTTTGAAATTGGTTTAGTATTTGTTGATTGCCAGGAGCTGAAGACTTACTTCCAACATCTATCTTTTCTGTGGGCTTCTCGAAATACTAATAAAGTCGTTTATTCTTTGGCAAGAGTAACTTTGTTATATGCAGATTGCTTTATTTGACACTTGTTGTCAAGTAATATTTCTTCTGTTATTCTTTTTGATGTTTCTTCTTCTTTAATCAATTCTAAGAAGGCTTAGAGTTGGATGTATGGGGTAAAGCCTGTTAGCTTTGGGTTTAGTTGCTTCCTCTTTATTGGTTTGCTTCTTCTTAGTTGTTTGCTTATTGTCAAAAAAAAAGAAAGAATATTAAGTACTTTATGTGAACTTAGTTCATAAGCATTTATTTATTCAATAACTAGAAACTATAAAGAGAGTAAGTGCGTAATAACAGGTGATGTGATATGAATTTTGTATACACAACTTAATAAAGCATTGATCTAACGACAAATTCCAGAGAAAGAAGCCTTATGTTATTAAAAATGATGTTACTTCCGGGAGTGCATTACTTACCGGAACCGCCAGATTGTATCACCTCTTGGCTCTTCTATAATTTTGTTGGTGTCACTTATTTTCGCCAGTCATTTTGTTATATAGGGCATTGCCCTCATAATCAACCCAAAAAAAAATGATGTTACTATGCGATGCACATGGGTACAGATTCAGATGCTGCAATCAGCCGTGGAGGACCACAAATTAATCACGACAGTCTACATCTCCGAAGTGCTAACTTCGAAAACATGATTTTTCGCGTTCAAGAAGCTTCTAATACAACATCAAATTTTTGAAGGAGAGGGTTCGCAAATTGGACCATGTATCATTTTAGTCTTAGACTATGCAAAACGTGAGCTACTTAATATAAATATATTAAGCCATGTTTGACAATCAACAAATTAAATTAACAGTTAGTTGATAACTGATTATATTAGCTTATTTGACTAGCGGATTGTATTAGTTTTTTTGTTAGAGATGTTTCGATAAAATTAGTTGTTTAGTACTACTTGTTTATGTGTAAAATAACTAATGAAGACATGACTTAAAAAAATTATAAGGGTATGAATATTATATATCTTAGTATTTCTTTTAATATTCTTATAAGAATTTAGATTTTAGAGAAGTCATGTTTATCTATACTGTTTCATCATCTACAAAAAATTTATTCAACTCTTTTTATTTTCATTTTTGTTTAAGGTCAACATTTTATTTCTAACCTATAACTACATAAAATAATTATAAGAACAAAAAATGTTCCTAAAACGTAGGTATTTAGAAATTTCAATTAGGCTGTCCTACATACTAAAAATTGTTGTATGTTAGAACTAACAAAAATATGACGCTTGTGATACTTAGTTATAACTTAATTAAGAATACAATTTAAATTGCAAAATATTATACAACTTAGCAATAGAATTTAAAGGGTACAATTGACTTTTAATAGTTAAAATTTTGGCTGATGAATGAAAATGCTGGTTGATAGTAGCGTTTTCATCTTCAGCTGTTTATCTTAAAACAACCAACGTTTTCTGCTACTCTCCAAACAATTTTTGTAGCTGTTTGAAGAGTCAAACAGTCGAAAACAACCAATCAGCTAAAAAAATAGTTGATTGGTTGTCTACCAAACAAGGCCTAATTCTATTAAATTAATTATATTATAATTAAATAAAAATAAAAATTGTGATTTAACGTTAAATTGGTGTAAGACAAGAGATTTAAGATATAAAAAGTTACAGTAACGAAATAGGTTAAAATTTTAAAATATAATTAAAGAAAATTGTCTTATTCAACAAAATTTAAAGTTTAATAAAAAACGTGACCATTAAATAAAAATTACTTGATATATTTTGGTTTATAAAAATTGATTAATTTACATTAATCAATAAACTAGTCAAATTTAAAATAAATGTTATTAAAATAAACCGACCTGAAAAATCAAACGGTTCAAAACTTTTATGGCTGAGTCAATTGGTTTTTTTTATTATTAGATTTAATAAATTATTATCTTATCTCAATGATTTAGCCGATAACTATTCAAAAGATAATGTTTGCTAATTTTCTTGACTTGAGCCGGATAGTCGATCAGTCACTAATTAGATTGACCGATTCGATCCAATTTTTAAAACAGAGCTCGAGGCTAAATCTTGATATTATTCTGAAGTAAATACTCTTTATCTTGATATTACTATTTAAGCTCCTCTCACTAAGCAAACGCAACCATGATGCTCAGAACAGTCCAAATGAAACCTAACATCAATCCTTGAGCCATAGTCCACTGGAATAAATAAAAAGAAGCTTAGCTTTACACAATTCTTTATGCCCTTGCTTCTCGTTCTCTGCACTTGGTGGCATAAGTCATCATGTCACAAGATGTATTGGATTCTTACATTGAATCCAGGATTTGGGTTCAGAGCCTTCAGACCCTTCCTCCGTACGCGGTTTGCAGAAAAAAGAATCAACCAAGTTAGGTATGATCTAAAGCAGTTTCAGTTTAATATCATAACCCCAAACTTAACTCTCTTGGCATGATCGTCACATCAAACCTAATAATCATATGTCCTTCAATCCAGTAAAGTAAGTGGTCCAAACCCATAAAACCAGGCTTTTCGTATAAAGTTTTAAAAGCTTTTCTTTATTTTTTCAAGTGGCAAGTACCTAATAGAAGTCAGGAATCAGGAATCAGGAGCACATGGCTTTGGTCTAATCAGAGGACGGATCACTCATCATAGCTCTTCCTCCAAGTCGCATGAACCATCAATTCTGAAGATATATTGAATAGAAAGAGATATTGCACGTACGAATTGGTATTAGTGTTAGTGTATTGATCATTCAAGAGAAGGCGACATGGCGGAGTGCAGTAAAGATGCTGTCTTACTCTTAGCAGGCTTTACAGTGGCTCTATTCTGAAAAGCATAGTTTGGAAGGGGTCAGTCCTTAGGAATACTGGGCTTTGACAATAAACCTTACAGGGCCTGCCTGCATATGTTGTAAGCCCTGAATTTGTAAACTTGCTCCATGCATAGAATTTGTATTTGTATTTGTAAAGTTGCTTATCACAGTAAGAGTTAAAATCAATCTGTTTCTGTTATATTCCATGAACATCCATACAAGTAGGTCAATGAAACAAGATCGAATCAGAATAATGGGTTCATCTGTTCCCCCTAAGTAGAGCATGAGATCCATGATTCTCTTCATAGAAACAAGCTTTAAAACTATTTTCAGGCTTCAATATAGATTTCAAGCTTCTCAGCCCGACCCTAAACTTTAAACAATCCGATCAATCAAACCACATTGACATTAAAGTGGCGTCATTTTAATGTCATTTTAATGATACTTCATCAGGTTTTGAGCTCATATAGGCCTAAAAAGAGTCAGGTTGGCCTAGGCCCATTGCCGCTGCTTTGTCGCCGAGTAAAGCAAATGAGAAACTAAATCTCAAAGAAAAGGTCTGCAGGAACACAATCTCCTGTCAAATTGTACTTTACAGGGCCTAGTAATCCATAAATTCTACAGTCATTAGTGCTTTACAGTTCCATATCAAAAGAAGAGATAATAAATACTGTCGTGAACTATCAATCCTGGCAATGAATAGGCATCATGAGACTGGATATTGGTCACGAAGTAGGAGTTCCAGCCCCAGGCCACCTGCCAATATCTCACTTATGCAAACACAGGATGTTGCATACAAACAAGCAGGAAAGGATCAAAAACAGAAAGTTGCCGCGGGTTAGGATAAAAAGAAATGCATAGCATACAACTAGAGTCTTTCAATAATTTGTTCATTAAAGTTCATGTGATTACAATAGTTGGAACAAAACAAAATATCCAAAATCAACGCCCTGCATCTTATCTACTGAGGCATTTACTGTAATACAACCAAACCAGGCATTGTCCATTCACCGACGTCTGATGATACCATCTAGTCGAGAACAAAGCGACAGTGAAGAAAACCTGTAAAGACATTTACTAGATTCATTTTAAGAGTGGACACACCAAGGTCTTCATGGCAATAACTAAACCACAAATAAGATGTTAACTAACAAAACAGAGGTAAGGCCTCAAAAGCTTACTAGGGTCAGCATTGATGAGCATTGCGGTTCCTCCAAAGCTGCAAGTACCGCCATTTTTCTTGGTGTTTTGCCAGTAACTGTTAAAAGCATAAGAAGCATGAGCGACAACAGTATCAGGATAAAAGCAGCTTCCATTTGGTTTGATCTCCTCACAGTTAGCTCCACCCTCACCACAAGCATAGTCCATTGCCTCCTGTAATGTTTCAGCAGGAACACTAGGCTTAGCCACGCACCATAGCTTCTGAACAAACCCTGTCTGTGGAGATGGGGCCATGTTACCAGTCGGATTGCATGGAGGTGAAGAATAACCGAATGGTGCAGTTGCTGGAACCAGAAATGGAGGCTGCTCAGGGGCTACAGGATAGTTCATTGGAGGCAAGTTGTTGATAGGAAAGGATGTTGGTGGTGGATACGTGAGATGAGGCACAGTTAATGGAGGTTGAGAGGCAACATGGGATAGTGGGGGATGAGGTTTTTTGGCTACATTTGCAGGCACAGAGAAGCCATTTGAGGCATGAAGTGGAGAATGAAATATTTCAGGTAATGGACTTGGTCTTGCTGGAAGTGGTTCTACCGTCTTGGCGTCTAGTGATAAGAGCTTTCTGTTCACATGTTTTACCTGTCCGGGATCGGCGACAATCACATTGACCTTGTTCAGGCTCAAAGATCCAACCTTTTTGACAAACTCCGTGTAAGAAGACACCAGGGTTAAAGTTGCATCTGATAAAGTTGAGAAATGTGGAGGTAGATTTACGGTGTACGTAGAGTTTGTCCTGTGGAGAAACTCTAGCAGAGGTTTCGTAAATTTCTCAGCTAAATCATCTTTCCAAATAGCTAAGTCCTGGTCAAAACAGTTGGAAGACATAGCTGTTGAGACTTTGATCTCTGTCTCCAAACCCCACCTTGTAAGAGAGTAATGAAGGTTCTTCAGAGAAGGAAGGATCAGATGAAATCTCGTATCATGACCATTTTGGCATTGGATAGCCTCATCAACAACAATGGTGGTGATTTTGGTGGTAGGAAAGTAAGCCAGAACATGAGTTTTGAGCCAACTCTCAGCCTCCAAAACGCTGTTAGATACCCTGTTGATATCTCCATCTCTCACAGACACAGCTAAAGGATGAACAGAGTGAGCCTCCTGAGTTGTGTCATGGATGTTCAGAACTTGAAAACTTTCTTGACCTGCACCTGCAAAAATTAAGGAAACGACAATGGCTTCAAAACAATAGCAACAGCGGAGTAATAACAGTACAAGAAACCATCAAATGACATAAAAATCGAAGCATTTTGGCCCATATGAACACAACATTTTTTCTTACCAGTAAGACCCAGAAAACAGAGGAGGAAGAGGATGTAGAACAACCCCATCTTCAACGTTTCACGTTTCAGAAGTCCAAAGATATAAATCAGGAAAAAGGACCCAAAGCCTACGGGTTACACTTACACACTACTACTGCAACACTACTTGAAGCTAAAACCCACTCACTCTCTCACTCTTTTCCTGTCAAACAAGTTTTCTCTGCAAGCTCACAACACAGACAATGTAGGGTCGCTGCTCTAGGCTCTGCAAAAAGTTCTGTTCATGATCAGCTCTGGCACGGTCTCCACAGAATTACCTATTTAGATTGTTGTGTGTTGGGACTCAATATTGCCAAGTAAGTTAAGTACCAAGACCAACCAAAACTTGGAAAAGGTTCAAGCTCAGGCCAAGCCATGAAATGTCCTTGTGCTTGAAATGTTCCTATAAATCCTCGGGGAACGTGGCACAAGAGCAGAGAACAGGTGTGGGAAGCGTGAGCTCTGAAGATTCCAATACCGAGCCAAAGGTACACTCTCTCTTGTGTTTCTATGTCCGGTATACTCTCTATAACACACCAAAATTATAGCTTTTTAGCCTTTATTTGCATTTCTTTTGATACAAGACCTTACCTGCTTATCGTAACGAGGCAGTCATCACTAACCAAAGTCGAAAACGCGGCAGCGGCAGCGGCAGACGATGGCTGTTACCGTTTTCGTGTGGACGGATGGATGATGTCTGCGCAGGATAGCCCGAGAAAATGGGACCAGAGGAATTAATCCCTCGCAGCAGCATCAAGACAGACGGCGGGCCTGAAAATCGTTTTAATTAGATTAAGACTATCTTACGATATTTTTAATAAAATGAAATAACTTATAACGGTATAAATGAAAATGACTCTAATATTAAAAAAAGTTATTTAGAAGCGTTAAAAAATTATAATATAATATAGTAAAATATTATTTAAAAAATGATTCATAATAATATAATAAAATATTATTTATCATTTTACAATTTATCATAACCCTTCATATAAGAGATAATTTATTTTATGTAACGTAAAACATTTTATTATTAACCGTCACAATAGAACAATATTATTATGTTATATTATATTCTATTAATAATCACTTAGAAGGCGCTTGATTAATAGGTTTAAAAAGGAGTTAATAGGTAAGAAATAAAAAGTAAGTGGTTAGTTATTGATTATCATTATAGGAGCAATAGTTTAATATCTTACTTTTGTGGAATCCGCGATATCCTCCATTTAGTAGAGGAATGAAACTATTTTCTTAGTAGTAACTCTTTTGGAGAATCCTCCGTACTCTTCATTTAATAGAAAAATAAAACTCATTTTTAGTAATAACTTTTTTTTAAAATATAATTAATTAATTAAAATATAATTCATTCATTAATTAACATATTATTTATAATAATAATATTTATTACTCATTTTTGTTTTTATTAGTATTCTCCGTGTGAAAATCAACTGTCCCTTAAAATATTCCTAAAAGAAAAGTATATCGGCCATTGCAGGAAAAGACGGAAAACTCTGATTTGTTGGTCCCGGAGAACTTGGAAGGATGTGGACCCCACAACCTAAGATATCAATACTACAAAACGTTTGTACGTTCTTCACTTTTGTTACTTTTCAAAATATATAAAAACTTAAATACAACTTATGATATTAATTTTAATAGACCTTAACATTATTAATATTATTATATTTAAAAAATAAAGGGTAAAATTATAATTTACATAAACAATTTTTCTAACTTCATTTAAATTAAATGTTTAACTTAGCTAAAATTGATTAAGCATTACAATAAATAAAAATAAAAAGTAAAATAAATAAATAAATTGCATGGGTTTTACTAGTTTTCTTTTCGTTTCAAATTTAATAAAAAATTATTATATTTTATTGAATTTATATTTATATTTTACTTCCTTTTATTTTTTATAATTTATGAAAATCACAAAATTTATTTTCATTTTTATTTTATTTTTAATCAATGGATTAATTTATTATTAATTTAATATATATTATTTAATAATAATAATTACAATTATTAATATAATTAAATAATACAATATAGTTTAATTTTATATTAAGTAATATAAGTAATAAATATAAATTGGAGAATCAATCATTTTTAATTTTAAAATTGTGATTTATGAAACATTTTTCAACTATAAAATATTTTATTCTGAATAATGTATTACTTTTAATAATTAGAATATATATAATACATTATAAATTTTATAAATTATTTATTTAAATAAAATATAATAATTATATTAATAAAAATATTAAAAATTAAAATTCATTCATTCATAAAATTAATTAATATATTAAAATTCAAATAAAATTTTATTTTATTTTAAAAATTATAATTAAAATAATTAAAAACAAAAAATAATAAATAACTTCCTCATTTTTACACGATCTCTCTTTTCCTTGGACTTAACAATCCGAATAAAGTGATTGGGTCAAATGAACTTTTGAGTGTCAGGAGTTGGCCCACTATAATTAGGAAGCCCAGAAACAGCCCGCGTCATTCCAATTACTATCCTCTGTTCTCTTCCTTTCTTATTTGTATTAGGGATTGCGCTCTTCTGCTCAATGGATCCTCAATTTACTGGAGATATTTTCAAGTAAGTGCCTTTTTAGTTGTTATTCTTCGTAATTTCTACTTTGATTATGTTTTTTATTAGCTATGTTGAATTATATATCTGTGTGTTATTGGACGTAGGCATTTGGAGAAGCAGAACGAGTTGTTGAAGGCTGCTTACAATTCCATGTCCCAGGAATTGCACAAGCTTCAGGTTTTCATTTTAAATTTGGATTCAGAATTTTCTATAATCAACACTGCAACGTATTACTGATACCTTGACAAAGAGCGGAGGTGCCTTGTGGATTAAGAACGGAAGGCGGGAAGAAGTTGGGGTTGATGATGCTTTGTTTCGTGTTTATAAGAATTTGGGTTTTGAATTGAATTTTCTCCTTTCACGCTCTTGTTTTTTAATGAATTGTTGAAGGGGGTTTAATTTGACTCTCCCTGCTGTGTAATTGGAGAATCTAAGTGGTGGAGAGTATTTGTTGTTTTCAGGTAGAGGAAGAGATGCTAATGCGCAAATTTTACGAGCTTATGACTACTCATGGTCTTACTAAAAGGGTATGCTTAATCGTGGATTTGTGTTATTGTTGTATACTTAAGTATCCTAATTGAGTTGATCTCATTCTGTGTTCTTTGGTTTTTAGTTAACAGTGAGGAGGTATTGTGGTTTTACTTATTTGCTATGTTATGATGTTTAATTCTTTATCGGAAGCTTTGACTGATATCAATATTTGGTGTAGTTTCTGCAATTAAATTAGTGTAAAGATAGAGATATTGGTCAGTAGATATTACCAACTTCTCTATCTTTAAATCTAAAGAGCCAAGTTGAAACATCAGAGGTTTATTTTGGGGTATGTTTAAATCCAGATCCATGTGCAAAGGAAGATTTCTAGTTGATAATTGGTTATTAATATTAGGATGGACAAGCTTGATGACTTTGAGCTAACATTGGAGATTTAGGATACTATCAAAATTTTCTGGACATTTTGTCCTTTGAGAAGCTGGGGGGCTTGTCAAGTGTCCTGCAGCATTTGATGTTGATAGTTACGCTCATTCAGTCCCATTCTTTAACTCTTCCCTAGTTTCTTTTCATGCCTATCTTCCCATCTTGAGAGTTTAATGATCAGTTCAATGGATTTGTCTTTGTAATTAGCTTTTTGTTTTTGCTCTTTTCAATATTGTTAACTAAGTTGTGTAATCTCTGTTACATATTTTGCAGAATGAAGGCGATAGCACAGTGTCTATTGATGAAGAAATGGGACAACACACTGCTTTACTTACTAATACTAATAGCCATATCTCTAATGCTGACGTTGACAAAACTGAAAACCATACTACTTTAGATACCGAACAGCAGTGAGGAGGATCTTGTTTCCCACTCAACGGCAATAGATTTGTTGACTGGAATGATACAGTATATTCGTTAGCTGAATATCTATTCTGCAGCTTTTACTTGAGTGAAACCGTATAAATTAAGTTTAATTTTGTGTTAGATTACTTGGTGTGAGTATTAGGTATGGATCCATGGTCAGGGCGATGAGAACGAGAACCCAACTTAACCTAGGAAAATATAGTACTGAAAGGAATGTAAAGGAGAGAACTTCCAAAGATCTGACAACAGGAGCAACTTGCTTGTTCACTGATTTTGCTATTTGACTACTAGCAAAGTGATATGTGAACCTTTCTTTGTTTGCATGTAACTGTTATGAATCCAGTGGCCATCTTATGTTAGGTTTTTTGCAACATTTACCAAAACGGTTCATCTTTTCCTCTCATGATCGTATTTTAAGCTTCAGTTTGCTTGCTCTCTTATATATCCAATTCTTATTCTTTTGGCATGCCTATGTGGCAAGCAAGAGATCGAACTTTGGATGGCCTTATCATCTTTTCTCTGCTAAACATGCACTTGGGAAAGATTATATGAAATTGAACCGATCTTCCTATGACTTAGGACTCAAAACGTAAATGTGTATCGAAAATGTTGGAGGAGTAAGAACGTAAATGCACAAATATAATCTTATATTATATGTTGTTATCATCTCGATGCATGTGACGGACGTACTACAATGTTTGGGGAGGAAGCCACATTAGAGTGAAATGTTACTGAAGAACACTAATCGAATCTTCAGGGAAAGAAGGTCAAGTAAGATGCAACCGACTCACCTGAGTGCACTTTAAAATGTTGGAAATGAAAAAGCATAAAGGGAAAGAAAAAGAAGAAAGAAGAACAGAAAGAAAAAGCCGCATCTTAACTTGTGACCCAAAAATGCCCGTTAGAATATGTGGAAATAGTAAAGGATTTCGTGGTATCCACTCCATACCACAACGAAACTTGTAAAAGGTACATGTAAAATCATTTGATACGTTAATAAGAACTTCAGGTCCCCTATTATGTTAGTCTAGATGTTCATGAAATAAAGTAGGCACTGAGTAACAGGAATAAGTTGTTCTTAAGTGGTCAATTGAAGGGTTTAGCAACATAATTATATTTTTAGAGGGCGCTTGGTTCACAGAAGGTAATGAGAATAAGAATAGGAATGAATATAGTAAGGAATGAGAATGAAGTATAGCCAACAATGAATCTCATTCCTCTAGTAATCCAGAGG
>JANVCL010000214.1:3795834-3805850 GCA_026546855.1 Erythroxylum incrassatum | reverse complement strand
CACCGGACCCCACCGTGCTCCCCACCCCGGACCAACCATTTTTCCCGGAGGTCCCAGCCGCACCAAATTCCGACCAGACTCAACCGCCGCCAACAGCAGCAAGCACCACCAATGGGACAGCGATACCAATCCCAACCGCAACGCAACCTGCGAAACCTGCGAAGAAAGTGGCAATCGCTGTCTCTGTCGGTATCGTCACTCTCGGAATGTTATCTGCTCTTGCTTTCTTTTTGTATCGCCACAGAGTTAAGCATCCAAGAGAGACTCAAAAGCTTGTTGGACCAAATTCTCAGACGTTCCCTGACGAATCACGAGTGCCCGCCTCGAGTTTCTTGTACATTGGCACTGTGGAGCCCAGCACAACGTCGGTGGGTGAAGTTAACGGAGCAGCGAATATGTCGCCGTATCGCAAACTGAACTCTATCAAGAGATCTGAGCGATATAGGCCTAGTCCTGAGTTGCAACCACTGCCACCATTGTCTAAACCTCCTTCTCACGATAATTCTCCGTCGTCAATGTCGTCTTCCGACGAGGAGAGTCGTGAGACGGCGTTTTATACCCCACAGGGCTCGTCGGTGAGCAACGATGTTGACGGGTACTACATGCCTGTTTCGGTGAGGTCTGTTAATGGTAGTAGAAATGATGCTCATGCTCATACTAATAGTTCGTTTCCTAACTCTCGAAGAACGTCTCCAAGGTCGAGATTTCCGGCAGTATCATCACCGGAAATGAAGCATGTGATTATACCACCAATGAAGCAACCGTCTCCGCCGTCTCCGCCTTTCTCACCGCCCTCTGTGATTTCACGGCAGGACAAAGTTCATAATACTATGCCAACTAGTTCTTATGTTCACAGTAGGCCAAAATTCTCAGGGCCGCCACCACCGCCTAATGTGGCTCTTCTCCGATCAATAAACAGCCAACAATCAAGTAGAATTCCGACACCACCGCCTCCGCCTCCAGCTCCTCCTCCTCCGCCTATACCGCCTGCATTATCAACGCCGAGGAAGGTTGGATCTTGCGAAACTTCTAAATCAAGTGTGTCGTCGATGCCAAGTAGGGTACTTGGGAAGCCGCAGTCTTGGACTCCTACCCCCAAAGTCAGTTCCACGACTGAAACTAAAAGCCCTGTTGAACAACTTAGTAATGGAGCAAGTTCATCGGAGAGGAATGATCCCGATGACAATGACGGAATCAAGCCCAGGTTAAAGCCTCTGCATTGGGACAAAGTGAGGGCAACATCTGACAGAGCCACAGTGTGGGACCAGCTCAAATCCAGCTCCTTTCAGTGAGTAACATGAAACTTGTTTCCCTAGTTAATAAGTTCGATTCTTGGAGGAATTTAGAGTCATAGTAATTGAAGTTATTGATTATGGATGGTTATTAAATTTCTTGGCAGATTAAACGAGGACATGATGGAGAGTCTTTTTGGATGCAATTCTGCAAATTCAGTCCCGAAAGAATCTACAAGAAGATCGGTTCTACCTCCTGTTGAGCCTGAGAACAGAGTGTTGGATCCAAAAAAGTCACAGAACATAGCAATTTTGTTAAGAGCACTGAATGTGACGCGAGATGAAGTCTCTGAAGCTCTGTTAGATGGTATGTAGTATTGCTATTTTCTGTTCAGATCATCTATTAAGGTTCATAATCATAACCTGCTAACCTGTCTAAAGAAAGTAGGATAAAAGCAAAACTAATAGAATCGTACTGTACTTATGGCTAACCCATAAATTCAGGGGAGTTGATGCCTTTATCACTCCGTGAATTATGCATGAGAGACTAGGCAGTGCAAATGACTATGATACCTAATAGACTGTATAATTCATGTCCCCCAATCCCGTGGACTACTGTGCTTGCTTTTTATACAAGTAAATCGTATTGTATAAGCAAAGTTGTAGTACACTAACATATGATTACATGTATCTTAGAATTAATACCTAAAATTTGGAAGAAAATACACCTGTTGGAAAACAGTAATTATAGTCAAACAGATTAAATTACTCAAACAGAAGAAAATGCAGTTTAGCATAATCATATGACATAAATGATGGTTTTGTTCCTTCAAAGGCAACTCTACCAGAACGAAGTAGAAGTGGAAACTGGCAGTGTCACAGGAAGAAGTTAGAAGTAGTGAGTGCTTCAGAAAACAGAGTTTTAGTCAGGTGAATGTTATATTTAAGGTTAACATATAGTTCAGATTCAATAGGTTACCATCTGTTATTCTTCTTCCTTCAATGTGAGACTACTCGAATGGGGCAGAATGGCTGAAAGAGAAAACAATGAATAACACTCAAACACTCTTGAAGATTATGTTAATCTATTTGATTTCATACTCAGCGTTCAAAGATCAGTGGGTCACTAAAAGTACAGTAGTATGAATAGATCGGATATGATCGAATCCGTGTTCTTTATGAAAATTTAAAGCTTCTGTTTCTGATGCAAACGAAATGTTTTCACCATATTCACATTGCAATGAAAAATTATTTCATCCCTCTAGCTTAAGGAACTGAATGATCCTGGTGACATATACCCCTTGTAGCTTATTTATGCTTAGTTGCAAGATTGAAGCTTTCGTTTTTTTCTTCTGTTACAACTAGTAATTGCAACGAGAGTGTCACCTAAGGCTTGGGCCAGAGGAAACTCCCTTGTTCAAGTGAAAGACCACATTAGTACCATTATGATTTCCAAATATGGAATATAGTTCTGCTGTCAGGTCCTAAGTTTTCTCTTTTTTGTGGTACTTATTAATTAATTATGATTTTCTGCACAACAGGCAACCCGGAGAGCCTGGGAGCTGAGCTTTTGGAGACTCTGGTAAAAATGGCACCAACGAAGGAGGAAGAAATAAAACTTCGAGACTACAAAGGTGATGTTTCCAAATTAGGGACTGCGGAACGATTCCTAAAGACAGTGCTTGATATTCCGTTTGCCTTCAAAAGAGTTGAAGTCATGCTATACAGAGCAAATTTTGATACAGAAGTCAGATATTTGAGGAAATCTTTTCAAACCCTAGAGGTAATTGAGCTATAATCTAATACTGCCGACACTGATTATGTCTTTTATTTTGATTCCTAAAAGTATTCCAAAAAAACAAAGCAACCTAAGCGTTAATCATCATATCTCCATCTCTATCAGGAAGCAAGTGAGGAACTGAAGAACAGCAGGTTATTCCTCAAACTTTTGGAAGCTGTTCTTCGGACAGGAAACAGGATGAATGTTGGCACCAATCGTGGTGATGCTAAAGCATTTAAGCTTGATACACTTCTAAAACTTGTTGATATAAAAGGAACAGATGGGAAAACCACATTGCTACACTTCGTGGTCCAGGAAATCATTAGATCAGAAGGTGCATGTACTGATTCTAAGAACGAGAATCTTCCGGAAAATAAGCAGTCCACATTGAAGGATGAAGATTTCAGGAAGAAAGGATTGCACATTGTGTCTGGACTTGGCAGAGATCTCAGCAATGTTAAAAAGGCAGCAGGAATGGACTCTGATGTTCTAAGCAGCTATGTTTCAAAGCTAGAAATGGGGCTTGAAAAAGTCAGGTTAGTTTTGCAGTATGAGAAGCCTGATTTACAGGGAAAGTTTTTTGATTCGATGAAGGATTTTCTGAGAAAGGCTGATGAGGAAATTACTAGGATCAAAGCCGATGAAAGGAAGGCATTATCACTTGTAAAAGAGGTAACAGAATATTTTCATGGAGATGCAGGAAAGGAGGAGGCCCATCCTTTAAGAATTTTTATGATTGTAAGAGATTTCTTAACCACATTGGACCATGTATGCAAGGACGTGGGCAGCATGCAAGATAGAACAGTGGTGGGTTCTGCTAGATCTTTCCGAATTTCTGCAACTGCTGCTCTACCAGTTCTTAGCAGATACAATGTGGGACAAGATAGAAGTTCAGATGAGGAAAGTTCTTCTCCTTGAAAGAAATGTCTGAATGAAGTAATGATCCTTTCAGGAATATAACCAAACTATAGCTGATACTTCCATGGTTACGAACTCAGTTTCAATCGATGTAGCAACAGGGCATACCTGGGTTTTCCTTTCAAATATTTCAGCCCACAACATATGGAGAGACAGCTAGTAGTTTTACAGACAAGAACAAGAAGGCACGTTTTGTCGAATAGTCATCAAATGTCAGTCAAAAACCACTAAACAATGACAAGAAAGGAATTCATCGAAAATTTTCCCCATGCAAAAGGACGCTGGCATTTGAACGCCAGAATACACCGAAGAAGATAGGTGAACTACAGAATTTTCATTTTTAGAAGAAAGCGTGAAGATTTCCCTACTACTTCAGCAGAGTTGCCATAGATCGAATACGTTATTACATTTGGACATGATTCTAATACCATTTTAAGAAAGCAGAATGTTTTGTGGTTACTTGCATTGTATTATTTGGGCATTTATTCGACATTTACTAATAAATTATAGTTAGCATTTCTTGGTCCTAAGTTCTTCTCGTGTTTTTTCTTGCTCATACAAAAGCAGAGATGGAAGTTTCAAGCACCTTACTGGCAAATCTGAAGTTTGTTTATCTGGGTATGTACTATGTACAGAAAGAATCAATATAATCAGTGTCTAAATTACAAGTAACAGAGCAAAAACTGAACCCGGTTCAAGTAAAGAATAGGAATTAAGAATCGAACCTAGGAAAGTAAAAAAGCTTCCACTTTGATGCTTTCTTTCCCATTCTGCCATTGCCCATTCGAAGAAAAAGCTTGAAGCTTTAAATGACACGACCTTCTCCTTGGAAGAAGATGCCGAATCGTTGAACTTGGTCAACAAGTTATGACCCAGACACAGAAAGGACAATGAAATAAGAGCTATCAACGTCAATTTCAATCAGAACTTTAGAGACAGATCCACAGGCAAATAGAAAACGTTTCACATCTGTGGAAAACAATTGTCGGCGTTCTCTGATTATTGAGTACCGATATTTCTTGAAGCATGTGTCAACAAAAAGAATTTTCTTTTCTTTGCCTTTTATTTTAACTTTCTGTGAAGAAATCATACTTTTGATTTACATTAATTAGAACCAAATATAAATTTAAGTTTAGATTAAATAATTTTCTGTGCTAATTTATTAATATCTTGACTTACTCGCAAAATTTTATGTATATTTATTATAAATAAATAAATAAATAAAGTAAATTTATTTTTTATTTCTACCAATTAATTTTTAAAATATAAAAAAGTAATACATCATGAGGCACACTTAATCAACAAATTTTTAATTTATTTAAAATCTATTTCAAACGCTTTAAAAATATTAGAATAATTTATTAATAAAATCAATTAAGGTTAATTATGAACTTAAACTAATATATTTTAATTAATTATATTAAAAATATTTTTCATCAATTTGATTTTGGCCAATCTCACAAGTCTAAGTTTAGTCCAATTCAGACTAATTCCATAAATTTTAACTTTACTAATTCAAATTTGATTAGATGATTTTGAAATAGGGTAGATCAAAATAAAAATACCAATGTTTTAAAAATTAAACTGGTAGTTAAGTTAAAATTTAAGGTTTAAAAAATTCAACTAGTATTAGATCGTCATAAAATTAACTAAAAATTTAATAAAATTTAAAATTTAAAATATAATTAAAAAATTGTACTTATTTATTGAAAAATTTAGAGTTTAATTAAAAAAATAATATTGTTAAATAAAAAGTAATTAATTTATTATAACTTATAAAAACTTATAAAAAAATTGACCTAGTTAATTTTTAACAACAAGAGTTATTAAAAAAATTAAACTAAAAAATTTAAAAATTAGATTGAACAAAATTTTTATGAACTGACGAGTTTTTAAATCATTAAAAAATACCAATTATAAGAAAAACGCGACCTCAGATTTACACGTGAGAGTACAAAGATTCTAAAAAGAATCTATTTTGTTATTAATGGTTTCTCTCAAGAAACCAGCTGAATGCATCATCTCCTACTTCTAGGAAGATAATTACAAGAAAAAATATACAATTGAATGCCTTTTTACTTTCTTCTATCAACAAATCAAGGCATCTGAAGAAAAGAAAGGTGATCCTCCAATGCGCTTAGTTCTGAGTATGTTCTTAACCAGTATTCTCCACCTCATCTCGTCCTTCTTGCTCTGTTTCGCAGTCCTCCCCTTGAAGTTCCTGAATAGAAACAATTTGCACCAGGAATGTTAGCGTCATGATCATGTTCTCTTGATGAAAAAGAGCAGAAGAACGTACATTACCTGCACAAAGGAACTCTGCAAGTATCTGAATCAGAACAAAGACGGGAGTGAAGTTCCAATAGTTGCCACATCCTCCTGCAATGGCTGCACCCGCCAGGTATCCTCAACTTGCAACTAGCGAAGTGTCGAACCAGCAATTCTAATCCTTTGCAGGCTGAAAATTTGCATGGTGGTTGGTTCTCGGAGAATTCCTTGTCGTGAGGACCAATCGTCCGGCAACCATCTCTGCATATATGAACAAGAGCCTCCATCGCCTCGTACAGCTGCAAGTATATCTTCCTCTCGTTCGACTTTTTGATCCTCTGCTTTTGCCTCTAGAAAGTTACAAGATTTTACGTCAGAACACCAACAGAGAGTCAAGAGAAAGAGAGATTCATATATATATAGATTTTCTTACGTTGTCTTCGTTGATCACGGATTCAAGAAGCTGTTTCTCGAGAACCGGATGGCTCTTCATCATTACTTCCCATCCTTCTGTAGCGGAAATTTCTTTCAAGTTCTTCAAAATCATTCGGTGACAAATGAGGCTGAGTCGAGGAGCATCACACAACAAGGCAAGCTGAAAGATGTCTACTACGTTCTCTGCGTTAAGAAACCCCTGTTCCAGATGCCACACGCATATTTGCTTCAATTGTGGGACAGCAAACACATGGGAGAGAACCAACAAATGCAGTACAAATTCCTTCATTTCATCTTCCTCGTAGCTATACGTATAAGAACATACGATCTTAAAGATTTAGTTCATTGAGTTCTATTAAATACAATGAGATTCTAATCTTCCTGAAGGTTGACTGTTGACACGTACCAGGCAGAGTACAAGAACCGGATAAAAACTCGAACAGCGTCATGCAAAACACCGTGAATTGATATTGTTCGCCGTCGGCCACGACCTTTTGCTTGTTTTAACATGCCTCTCAATACCGGAGAAGCCATTCCCTGTAAAAGAAAGCAACTAAGTTGATAAATTGAGTTGATCTGATCTGACAAACCTCAAGTTTTTCTTTTCCTTTAAATGCTAATTACGATCCAAAGGTAGAGAATCCTCACCAGAATACTGGCATGCGCACAGATGGAGCCACCATTGTCGGTATTAACAGTAACATCCGTTCTATATCCTTCATCGAAAAGACGATCCCACATATATGTTGCTCGAGTAGACGCAACGTTGTATCCTCCTAAACTTGAGCCATCCTTGCCCGATCTCTTCTTCTTGTTACTAGCTCTCAAAGGATCAGGTAATGGAGGTGGCACTGGAGACCGTTGTTCGGAAAATTTAAGAGAATCCTCACGGATTTTTTCCACTTTTCCCATCTTTCGAATACCCTCTGTCAAAAATTGAGAAATGAAGAAACCCAATTCAGAAATCTTCTATAAAACCCGGAAAAGAACAAGATACGAGGTATCGGGCTTCATTGTCAGAGGCTCAAAGCCGCATTCCTACACTATAACGTTAAACAATTCCTTTCATGTTTCATTCCATTTTCCATTCAGGTTCAGAAACTCATCGTCCCAACTTATGCTTCCCAGTTTCAGGTTCAACTACCGAATGATCATACATTGACAGAAAAATAGAAAGACGAATCCTAAACCAAACCCGCAACAGAATCATGCATGACCAGCTCAAAAAAACCAACCAACCAACTTCATTGAACACAAACGAGAAGATCAATCACTTACCTCTTGCTATTGGCTTAAATGAGGAATAACGAAATAAGTTCCCGAAAACCTTTAACAGGATCAACACCTCAGCGTCTCTAAAACCGAACCACGATCACAAACTTCTGAAACACCAGAACAGAAACCAGAGAGAGAGGCAGAGAAAGAGAAGAACAACACAAAGACGAACTCCTATACAAACAAACAAAACTCTATCTTCTATATATATATATATATATAAGTATAAGAGATTAAGGTTAAAATTTACTGGGAAACCAAACTCTTTCTCTCCTATGCCTCCCCCTCTGTTTCTATGTTGGGAGTAAAACTTGAATCCCAGTACTTATCGTTGGTGACAAACCTTCTCCTCTCCATCTGACCTGTCAATGGGAGCCGTAATTTTGAGTTTCCAAACGTGTCTAATTAAATGAATTACCTTATTTAGCCTTGAAATGGACGGTGATGGTGACTCAGATATACGTAGGAACCGTTCATGTCCTTATCCACATCTCTCCATCCACGCGTTGTAGATATTTTTGGTCAATTTCACTTGTCTATTACAGAGCACCAGTTCCAGCTAATCTGTGTCTGGCGAGATTTGTTTGTTACTAGATTTTTTTCCTTCTGTTCTACGGTCGATATGCAATTTCACTCCATTCTGCTTGTCTTGCAATTATTATCCTCGTCGTTTTCAACTGCTTCTTTCCAATTTTCACTTCTTTTCATAGCCACTTGCATATCAATGGACAATGATCGATAAGTAAATTTAGTTCAAATAATCAATCATTAAAAATTATTTTAATCATAAAAATCTTAGAATCATATTTTCTTTTGTTAAAAATTGATCAATTTATTAATTAATAGTCAATTTTTATAAATTAATATAATCTTATAAATTAATTAATTTTTATTTAACGATTTCTTTTTTAATTAAATTTCAAATATTTCAATACATGAAGACAATTTCTTTCAATGATATTGATCAGTAATTTTTTTTAAGTGATAGAGGGAAGGTAAGAATCAGGAAGAGAAGGATTTATGAAATAGTCTATATGATCTGTTCATATTTCATAGTCTTTTATAGCCATTTACAAGCAAAAGATAAAGCAGAAAATAACGTTATTGGCCAACATTATTGAGTAGATTTCTCCAACAAAGTACGAACAAATAACAGAAAAGCAAATCACAAAAAAATAGGAATCCACTAGCAAAATCAGCAGCAATATCGTCGTGCAATAGTTGACATAGTATAGCCTTTAACTATATGGAAGACGTTATGTATCTTGGAGTCAGGTGGTAGGTTCAGCCGATAGGGCACAGGGCTAATTTTCTTAACGATCCTAAACGGTCCAAAGAACAGAGGGGTCAATTTCAAGAAGCTTCAGAATGCCACAAAAGTTTGCCGATATGGTTGGAGCTTCAAATAAACCAAGTTAACAACCTGGAAATTAACATCTCTACACCTTTGGTCTGTGCGTAGCTTCATGCGATGGTGAGCAAGCTGAAGATTATGTTGTAACTCACGCAGAATGGTGGTTTGTTCTCGCAGGTGTGTGTCTACAGCTTGTACGTGTGATGTGCCTGGAACATACGGAAGTAGTGGAGAGGGTGGAACACCATACACGGCTTCGAAGGGTGTGGTTTTGGTGGCTGAGTGTTGACTGGTATCGTAGCTATATTCAGCCCATGGTAGCCATTCCACCCATGTACGAGGTTGGTCGCCTGCAAAGCATCATATTGTTCCAAAGTGCGATTCGTAACTTCAGTTTGCCCATCATACTGTGGATGGTAGCTGAAACTCACATTAAGGGTTGTCCCTTGTAACTTGAATAAGGACTGCTAGAAGTTGCTCATAACAACTCGATCCCTATCACTTACAATTGATTTAGGAAATCCATGCAACTTGACGATATGAGAAATAAATACTTTTGCGACATCGGAAGCAGTAAAGGGATGCTTAATTGTGTTAGAGTAGTGTCCTAAAGGCAATCGTCTTTAGCGTGTTTTGTACAAAGTTGTGTACAAACTTTATGAATAAATAAAGAAAGACATATTTCATTAATTTGGTGTTCATTATTTATGAATTGATATTGATCTATAAGCAAATTAATGAAGTCCATGATATA
>JANVCL010000214.1:3774083-3788878 GCA_026546855.1 Erythroxylum incrassatum | reverse complement strand
AACTCCACAATATTCAAAACTCCATCTCCATATCATTTGCATTATTATCATCCTATAAGAAAATAAAATATGTTAACGAATAGCGTCAAATTATAAGTTAATTTAATATTTTAAGTAAAAACAAATAAATGATGAGAAATAAAATGAATTACCAAATCAATCATTTCACCCGGTTCCTCTTCACTTGCATCAGCATCTTCAAAGATTGATAACATATGTACCAAACTACCAATTAATATTGCTATTTGAAAAAAAAATATTACTATTTGAAAACGGATCGGGTATGGGTATCCATCGGTTCGGGTTGTTATTAGACTCATATCCACATCCATATCCACATCCATTTTTTAACATCCATTTTAAATCCATTTGAAACCCATTTTTTAACATCCATATCTATTTTTTAGGGTCGGAGTAGTACGGATATGGATCGGGTTGAAAACCCATTACCATCCCTAGGTACAACTCTAGAACCTACAACTCTAGAACCCTAACATTCTTTATTCACAGCCACTAAAAACTCTCACAAAAAAATTAACTTGAGCGTCGGAGGGGCCTACCGGCAGTCAACCTTCCGTGTGCCTTCTATTATTTTGCAAGTACTTTCTAACTGGAGCTAAACGAATTCATAGATCCAAACAGTAGTACCCAGCTTCAATAAAACCAGACAAAACTAAAGTTATTTATATTTAGATTAATTCTTTTTAAAATTAGGTAGATCTTTTACGAGAAGTAAAGCTCTGACTTCAAATTTTAAACGAATACATACCTAAGAACAATTTAAATTTGCGACTTTAATTAAGCTAAAAAAAAAATACCAACTTACCTACGCCGTGGTTCCATCGGACGAACTTTGGTAATGGTGACTGAGTATAAGTTAATAAAATCAAGTTTTATTTTATCCATATTTATGAATCCTGCGGAAGAAGTTGTGGACATTGGAGGGAAGACAGGTAAGCCCTAACGTAGGTGTCAGGAACGAATAACTAGAAGGAAGATGGAAATATTCCATACTTCATGGAGAGTTGGACATAGACATCACGTTGTGAAGACAGGGAGGAGGTCAGAGTCAGGATCAGGTACTCTGGATCCCATCGTGGATGACAGTGGAACCCATTAGTTTGTCCACCTAGCTCGTGATCTGCATGCGTATTAACAAAATGATATTATTAGCAAGCACCGTACACGCTCCCTCTCACTCTCACACATAGATACAGTCAAAGCTGCAGACCTTCTTCGGTTTTAGGGGGTCAAATCAATGGCACTGTAACCTGTAACCAAGAAGTGACAATCTTTTCGACTTGCGTAGTCGCGGGAACATGATTCGGTTATATTTTCATGTTTTATTAAATCTCGTATATACATAATTTATATAAATATATAAATAAAATTTAATAAAATAGGCTAAATGAAATAGATGATTTAATTATGTTAATTTCATATATTTTAGACAATTTAATTTAAAAACTAATTTTTTAAATTTCATAGAAATTAAGTTTAAATAATTTTTTGGAGGTATGCTAATAGGTATTTATATGATATTAAGTGAACATGTTATATTAATAAAACTAAAGTTTTAATTTAATTTATACAAAATTTAAAAAATATTTATTAACTTATCAAAATTTAAAAAGCGTGATTATTATTTAGGGATTAATTATTAAAAATATTTGATTTTATAAAATAATATTTTTCTTATAAACAAAATTTCGTGATAGAGAATTATTAGATACGAGTAATTATAAATAAAATTAAAATTTATTTATTTAATAATAATAATAATAATAATAACATAATTCAAAATTGTAAACTAAATATTGCAACAATTATAAATTACATCTACTATTTTTACTATACTACAGGGGTATTTTCGTCATTAATATTATTTTTATTCTGTCCCGGGCAATCAAACACATTTTTATACAAGGATGAAGACAATTATCTCTGTTCTGTTCATCCCAACTAAACATTTCACTGTCTTCAATTTTTATTCTATTCTATTCTGTTTTGTTCCGTCTCATTCTATCTCTATCTGGTAGAAGTCGCTACCCAAACGCAGCGTTAAATTGGATAGAGGAGGAGCGTCTGGTTTCTTTTAACAAGATATATAAATATCCTGGTGCTGGGACTGGGAGTGAGTATTGACTACTGAGTGGTCCAGCCTTTTCACACGTGAAGACGCTCCTGGCCTGCAAATAATATAATTTAAAGTCACGTGTGATCTCACCACCACCATCAATTCTTTCTTGGACCATTGGACCCCCACAAGTAGGCCTTCCGCTTTTTACTCCCTCCTTTCAACTCTCTCCTCGAAACTTTTTTGCTACAATCAATATTGCAAAAAATAACATAAAAATTAAATAAAAAAGATTAATTTTTTTAAGAAATTTGAAAAATTGGAAACCATTGAAAAGTTTAACTATTCAAAATTTTTACGATTGAACTGACAGAACGGTTAAATTTTTTAATCATTAATTAGAATTGATTGTTAACATTTTTTAAAGAGTTTAACTTAATTTTTTATTATTTATAATATTAAAATTTAAATTACAAAATTAACAATTTTAATATATAAATTATAAATTTAATTTATGTTACATTATAATTAGATGATTTAAGCTTATCAAATAATAACGCTATCTTAAAAATAATTTTTTAAAATAATCTCATTATGCAATGTATTTACATAAACAATAATATTATGATTAAATTTGATAGTTAATTCACCAAATAAAAAGTCATAATATTAAATAAAATTGTCAATTAATTGATTAATTCTATAATTATCGGAGCTAAATTATACCGTTCAATCTTAGACTCTACAATCTTGATTGGATTCAATACTATAATTATCGGAGCTAAATTATACCGCTCAATCTTAGACTCGATAATCTTGATTGGATTCATTTTATTCGTGTTCATGTTGATTGGTTTCAAATTTTTGGTTTAATAATTTTCATTATTAACAATAGGTCAATTCATTAATTAATCAGTCAATTTTTATAAATTAATTAATTTTTATAATCCAAATAAATCAATTAATTTTTATTTATCATTTTATTATTTTAAGTAAACTTTAATTTTTAATATTTTCTAATTATTTATCAAAATTTGTAATTTTATTTAATATTTATTTCAATAAACATTATTAAATCTTAAATCTATAGGGCAATGGTATTCTAACTGAAAAATATTATCATTGTACAAAAATATTATCTGTGACGAAGAGAATAAACTTTTATTTGGTATTTTTAAACTTTAGTCCTATCCGATTAAAAAAAAAACATGATCCTTAAAAGAAAAAAAAGCTTCGAGCTCCGGCCGGCTCCCTAACATTTGGAGACAATTTTGGCTATGTTTAAACGTTGTACCTTCGACTGAATACAGTATGTATGTACGCGGGAAGTAACTGCTTAATAGCGCCTCTTTATATCTCTTCCTCTAATTTTGGCGGCACCAAAACCGCTACACTCCATTACTCACTCACCCTGATTCTACTCTCTATCCCCACTCTTTAGATTTGCTCAATCTGGGCAACGTGGATTAAGCAGTTTAATCCTACAGAATGTCAAATACCCATGTTCCAGTTTGAGCTGTTGAGGTTATAGTTATTATAGTGTCCATGGGAGACTTTGGAAGTGGTGTGCATCTTTCTGGTCTGTTGTGTGAAGAAAATGAAGCTTCTTGTTACAGTGAAAACGGGAATGGTGACGGTATTTGTAGCTTTGATGACCACGAAGCTTGTGTTGTTTTGGGAAGTGAGGAAATCGAGTACGTAGAGAATCTAATTCAGAGAGAGACCAGTTTTGGATTCGGATGTTGCGTCTCTTCTGGTGGTTGCTCAAGAACCAGCAGTGGATGGTTAAAGTCTGCTCGCTTGGATGCCATTGAGTGGATTTTTCATGTTCGTAAATGATTCTTTTATTGTATTATGAAGCATTTCCCATTTTTTCAGGTCTGTTTCTTGAGTCTAAAACCTTGTGTGTTGTCTTGTTCACAGACTCGGGCAGTCTTTGGATTCCAATTGCTCACAGCTTATCTTTCTGTGACTTACTTCGACCGGTTGCTTTCGAAAAGATCGATAGATGTAACTAACAAGTTCTGTGTTGGCCTTAATGTCTTATCACGTTTGGTCTTTGGCAATGATAACGGTTTGATATTGTTTCTTGGCAGGAGGGGAAGTTGTGGGCCGTTCAGTTGTTGTCCGTGGCGTGTTTGTCAATAGCAGCGAAGATGGTGGAATGTAGAGTACCAGCCTTATCAGAGTTCCCAGTTAAAGATTATTGCTTCGAGAACAAGTCGATCCAGAGAATGGAGTTATTTGTGTTAACCACCTTGGAGTGGAAAATGAGTGCAATCACTCCTTTGATCTATCTACGGTACTTTGTTGCTAAAATTTGTGGTGAATCTAAAACAAAAGAGCTAATATCTAAAGCTGCAGAACTCATAATGGCAACGGTGAAAGGTAAGCTTTTTAAAGTCGAACTTGACCCTTTTTTAAGTCCAAGTTCTTTGCCAAACTTGAATCTTTTTCTCTGCTCAGATGAGAATTCCTTGGATCATCGACCATCTGCTATTGCAGCTGCCGCAGTATTAGCTGCATATAATAGCCAGTTCACGAGGAAAGAACTGGAACTGAAGATGAATATGATTTCTCTGTGGAATTCTCAGGAAAAAGTTAGTTTCTTCATATTAAAACACAGTTCATTTTCTCAATTTACGGACATAACATCTTGTATCAATTCTTTTTTCCTTCAGCAGGAACACATATTGTCCTGTTTTATTGCAATGCAGTGTAAGGAAATGGCAAAGTTGAAGACACCCGAGCCTATGATTACCCCGGTCTCATCCTCAATTCTTTCGAACTCAATAGATGTTAAAGAGAGCTCTCTGTGCGCCTTAAGAGCTGGCATTAAAAGAAGATTGACATTTGAAGACTGTGATCAAAACTCCCCTGGGAGGAAAATTTCTCGTTAGTATCAAGATAAATTGATACCCTTTAAGTAGTAATTGGCTTCATTAGTTGTTTAAACAGCAAATACCTTTCCCAGAGAACAACAGTCATTATTTGCAAAAGGTTGGTTTTACAGGCTAAGTAAGTGTTCTGTGCCATTTTATGGTGTGGTTTGAGTAGATGATTGGGGAGTTCAGTTTTCCAGAACCAAGTAAGGACTCAGTTAATTTGACAGCTGGAGCATGTGATATAGAAAAGGGAAGATATATGTATAAAGTATAGGTTAACATACTTTAACATGTAAGAATCCGACTCAAAAGGTCCAAAAGCCAAATAAGGTGGAAGAGGGACTTGGAGAGTGCCAGAGGGCCATTGAAGACCTGTTTAATAGCATTCATTGTACTGTTTGCTTTTTCATGAACCCTACTACTGGTCACCAAACTTTTAGTTTGTTTCTATTCCTTTTTCACTTATTTATCAGTTTTACTTTTATGTATTTGGAGAAGAGAATTATGTACATCACTTAAGTCTTTTGATGGGTTCTTGGGATGCTTCCTATGTCTTTCAAAAGGCTGAAAGCGATGAGGAATGAAGCATTGTTTTTGTTTGATTTGATACATTTGTGCTGCATTTGGGCCATTGAAAAAGTTTATGAACTGTGACAAGATTTGCTTGGAATGTTGGGGTTCTAAGTGGTGAGTGGGATGTTTCCTTTTTTTGTTAGAGAGTGCAGTGTTTGCTAGGTATGGAGTTACCACTTACCAGTAGTTGATAGATGATTCTTATCCTCTTTAATGCTAATCAGAAATTTGTCGCCAAGAAAGTTTATCGCCAAGAAAGTTTATTTACTCTCATAGGTAAGTAGAGTACTTACTTGAAGAATGGGTCACTTCGAATAGGTTGAGATTAGAGAGCATCCTTTCTCAAAGTTGGCACCCGAGGTCCCATAAGGCCATAGTTTTCACCAATACATGCGAATGCTAATATTGCTTCCTTTGATGGTGGTTGTAGGACCCAACTCATCATCATGAAGTCAGAGACCTTTGTTTCTGGGATGTACAGGGAGAGTTAAGGGTATAAGTTTAATGCAAATTGATGTCAGAGGCTCCACCTCTCATATGACTCCACAGGGGTTTCCTAGGATATTCCAGTCTGGCATTGCGCAGAAATTTTGTTCTACTTCACAGAATAGGAAGACAGTTTGCTGCTATTAGTACATATGGTCCTGTTCAAATCCATGTTCATGTGCCCACTGGACTACAAAGTCTTGGCTGAATCCCTAGTTAAAACAATAAGGTCATTAATGCTATGTTTTCTTATCCAAGATTTGTGAAGAAACAATCAGACAGACATGTAAGTTTTGGGCCCCAAACCTGCAAGTGTCTACTATACCAGTTGTAGGATCCTATTGACCAACATTTCTATCTTGTTCAAAGCCTAGGAGGTGAGTTCTTGAGTGTTTCAGGCATTTGAGGTTCTGGTTAGTAATTTCTTGGCTGTAGGTTCTCTCGTTACCATAAGATAACAACATTTCTTGTTCAAGTTGGTGTTATTTGAATTGAATGAGAAATAAATCTGCATGGAAAATCAACAAGTGATGCTATACCTGTGACAGAACCTGCAAGTCTGCAACTTCAGATTCTGTTCTTTCACCGAGTTTTCCATTTAAGCTCTTGGTGCGTACAGATGTTAGTGGTTCGCATCAAAGTCCACACCAAATGGTAACTGAGAGGTTACTCTGTTTGTTTCCACTCCACTCCCCACCTACCATACGAAGACACAGAGACACTTGCAATAACAAGAACATACAGATCTGCGGCATTCTTTTGGGCTATTTCTATTTGTCGGTTACTCGTCCTTTCCTCACAGCCCAAATATTTATAGCATTCCCAACATAATAGGCCCGAAGCCCAAACGAAATAAAGAAAAAGGAAAAGTTTAAAGAAATTGAAAACCAACCGACTCCCTCTGTTTCTCTCGGTTTCCCTCCGAAACTAACAATTTGAAATGGAGAAGAAACTCCGGTACTCTCTCCGTTCCTCCTCGGCGGAGGAATTCCTCTCCGCCGCCGTGAAACTGGGTCTGAATTCCTCCACCAAATCCACTCTCAAATCCCTAATCCACTCTATACCTCCCTCTTCTCCGCTCTCCACCTCTCTCCCTCTCTCCCTCCGCAACTCCATCCCCAACTCCCTTCTGACCTTCCACAACCTTCCAGAACATTCCCCGCCCTCCAAACGCCCCCGTCACCGAGATGATCTCTCCAGAGAGGATGCGTCCCGGTTTTTCTCCGAGCTCCGAGTTCTCGCTCATGTTACTTTCCTGTGCGTGTCTCATCCCAAGAAGCCGTTTTCGTCCCCCGATTTGCTGTCCGCGGCTCAGTTACTGCATGATGACTTGGTTCTTTTCGATCCGAATTCGAGCTTGTCGTCAGAGGTTGCGAGTTTGTGTGAGAATTGCTGGAAATTGGATTTTGACGGACGAGAGACCCTGATTTCTCAATCTTTGCCGTTTCTGGTTTCGAGGTCGCTGACGTTGAAGAAGAAAGTCGACGTGCATAGGGTTTATGCGCTGCGTGAGGCCTTCACTTTGCTTGATTTTGAAGATGAAAGTATAGAGGACTTGAAGTTGCTGTTAATTCGGTGCGTGATTGCTCCCCTGTATTTGAAGACCGAGGAAGGGCGGCGGTTTTTAGCGTTCGTGTTTGGATTGAGTGCCCAGTTGTTGAGGGAAGCATTGGCTATGATAAAGTCGCAGATTGCTTTCGGAAGGAAGTCGATTTTGGAGGCCTATGGGGAAATATTATTTAGGGCGTGGAAAGATGTGGATGGGGGCTTGAAGAATGAGATCGAAGATGGATTTTTGCAGAGTTTGACTGAGGGTGCTATATACGCGAGCTCGCGGGGGCTTTCAGCTTCGATTAGGAGAGTATTGGGTGGGTTTATCACCCAAAGGGTTACTGATGGGGTTGAGAAATTGCTCTTCCGGCTGGCTGAGCCTTTGATATTCAGATCATTGCAAGTAAGACATTTGTTGTCAAAAGTTAATTGTTGAAATAGTATTTGCGTGGGTTGTTTTTGGCTATGATGAAACACGTTGACATAATACTAAATCATTTTCATTTGTTGCATGTTGTTAAGTTATTTCAAAATGCCATTGTTGGAGACAGACCTTCCCTAGGTAAACTAGCACATCAACATAATAATTGTACTGATGTATGTGTTCTCAGTGAAATTCCTAACTGATAACTGTTTCCAAAATTAGGCGAATATGATAACACATTTGGAAATTTTTGACATTTACCTGATCTTGGTCTTCTAGGGTCCAATTTTTGATGTGGGATAATGACAGTGCTGTTATATTCTTATTTTACTGGGATACTTGCTAGTATTTGTATATGAGCATCTACTGTGTATATTTTGACAGGTAGCAAATTCAAACGTCCGGCTTAATGCTTTGCACTTACTTCTAGATTTGTTCCCTCTTGAAGATCCTGATGCAACAAAGGAAGATAAAGATATAGTTCTTGATAAAGAGTTCTTTTTACTGGAAAAGTTGCTTATGGATGATTGCCCAGATGTGAGAGTTGTTGCGGTGGAAGGTTGTTGCCGGGTACTTCATTTATTCTGGGAGATTATTCCTTCATCAACCATTACAAAAATACTTACAAAAATTTTTGACGACATTTCGAATGATATATGCAATGAGGTCAGACTTTCCACATTGAACGGCATTGTTTATTTGCTTGGAAATCCAGTATCTCATGGAGTACTTATAGTGCTTTTACCAAGACTTGGCCATTTAATCTTGGATAATGTTCTTTCAATTCGTGTTGCTGTTTTGGAGCTCCTCCTCCTTATAAGGGATATAAGAACATTCCAGTTTAACAAGGTATAGATAACTCCCCAAAATGCCTGCTTTATTATACAACTGCTTTTCAAAAAATGTTCTAGAGGTGTTTCTTTGTGTTTTCTGATTGTCTTTGCATGATGTCACACCAGGTGGTTACTTTAGAAGTTTTACTATCCACCCTTGCAAATGATCAACCTCAGGTTGCTCAGAAGGTAACAAAACTGCTTATACCATCCTATTTTCCCTCAAAGTTATCCATTGAACAAGCATGCGATCGTTGTATCACTATCATAAAACGATCGCCCATGGCTGGTGCAAGATTTTGTGAATACTTGGCATCAGAAGGGGCTTCTCTTAAGTCCCTCATGGAACTACTTAAATTGCTAATCAGTTTAGTTTTATCACATGCTGAACTAGACGAAAATCAGATTGAGGGTTTACTTGCTGCTGCTGCCCACCTCTGCAATAATCTAATGAGTGAACCATGTTTTAAGAGTGCCCTCAGAGAGTTCCTAGTTGGCGGAAAAGTAAAGTGCTTGTTTGCTGCTGCACCTACTTTGCGTGCCCAATCAGCTGTACTTGACATGTGTTCTGCTGTCTCTCCAGATGATGCAGCTGAACTTGTTGAAGAGTGTATGGGTCTGGTCACTAATTGTAGTGGATTACCAGACAATGTTGACATGCAAAATGAAGTCAGGTGTGCCCACAAATTACTTATGTCCTGTGACTACTTTGATCAAATGTTGGAGGCTCAGACAGCACTTTTACAGAAGACAGCATATCGTTGCCATGTTAAATTTGGAACTGAGATACCAAAGCAAAGAGTTTCTCCAGGCAAAAGGAAAAAATGCAAGCCGTCTGTCAAAGTTGCGGTTAAGTGGAAACATGTAAAAGGAAAGAGAGTTTCCACTCTTGAAGAGGATTATTCAGTTGCTGTTGGGATAGCCTGGCAAATAAAAGATTTGCTAGCATGTGAAGACACTAGAAGGCAAATCTTAAGTTCTCTAACTCCAGAAATACCATTAGATGCTTTGAAAATTATTTCAGAGGTCAGCGTTGTGCAATGTATCAACTACATGTACATGGATATATCGCCTATCTTGGCATATACTGCCCTCGCCTTACACATTACTCTACAAAATACAAACACAAGCACAAATGTTCGTGGTTCCAAGGAAAGTCATTCAGCATCAATTCAGAAGCAGGTACTGTACCTTCTCTGTCACTTATTGTTCATTCTTGTTGTGTTTGAATTGTTTGGGACATGTCATTGCACATTAAATTTAGCTTTATCTGCAATTTTCGAACATGGCTACTTTTTTCTTTTCTCATCGTACCATTTCCTTAGTTCTGGAAACTAGTAGAGAAGTTTGTTGGTTGTGTTTTTCGGCCACAAAGTGGAGCGACTTTCATATAAACCAACAACTTTTCATCGTGATAATATCCTTGAGGCAACAAAATAACCAAGAAAACAAAAGCTCATACGTGAAGTTCATGCTGCTAAACTTGATAACAAATATCAAGCAGCAAACTGAAACTTCAGTTGCCCTTAGATGAGTCTTAGTTGAGGCTTGAAATGACCACTTTATCTGTAGAGATAGTCAGTTTCCTAAGAATTGTATGCTTGTAATTTTACCGCCACAAGAACATGCCACATTGTGAATTAAATGCAACTAACCATCCTTAACGTATACAAAATTTCCAATTTCAGATATTTTCCGTTGCCATTATATTTATGTCGTCAGTATCAGTATTATGATCTTTGGTCAACAAAATTATTTGTTGATTGTAGTTTGAGGTCAAGAGCTTTCTTATTGTTAAAGTAGAAATTATTGTCGATGATCCATTTTCAGTTTTTTCCAAAATTTTCCATTTCAGCTGACTGTGCTGGATTCGGCAGCAGATCACCTGGTTAACTGTGCAGAGAAGTTGTTGGGAACAGGTGAGGCTGGAGAATCTTTGACAGTTAAACTGAACGCCCATCTTACTGGAGAAAAACATAAATCTCGAGCAGATTCTTCTTGCTCAAATGATGCTGGTAAGGCATCTACAATTGTCAAGGAGCCATGATTTTCACACAGCTAATTTTTGTATTATGATATAGTGGTTTCCCAAAAAAAAAATGATTAGTTTCAATAACCAGGTTATTAATTGATTAATGTGTCAGATTTTAATTTGCTTTAAAACATTTTTCTTTCTTATAAATAACAGCTTGTGAACTTTCATTAGGATCTCATTTTACCTCAGAATGGAGAATGCGCAATATGGTGAAGATGCTAACTGCAATTCTCAAATTCATTGTTGAGTCTCGATCAATGGGCTTTCTTTCTCGGATTCATGGAAGCTGCCTAAACTTTTCATCAGCATACATAAAATGTATAATCTTGGCTTTTGGGCAACAATGTAGAGGAAACTTGAACTTGAAGGAGGATGAGTTGAAAGAAATTGTTGCGTGTCTGAGGAGCTCATTCAGTTATGCAGCTAAGTTACTCAATCTGATCCTTAGAGACACAAGTGAAGCTTTACCACCTCCACCAGAAGCTTTTGCTCTTGTCAATGATATGCTTGATCTAATTGTCTTAACTGAAAAGTATCAGGGCTCTAGGGTTGCAGCACGTCTTACTGCCCCAGCTAAGTTTTGGCTGCCTGATTTAGTTCTAGCTTTGGGATCTTGGTGCGTGCTTAAACAGACTGATAAAGAAAGCACTCATTTGACTGTCTTCAACAGAATGAAACTGAATTTCCCATCATGGACTTCAACTTTGGCAAAGAATGAGCTCAATGAAATGGATGAAGTCAGCCCACAGGAGGACGATGTTTCTGAATCACAAGAATTTCGTGTATTTAAGAGGTTTGTGGAAATGATAATTTCGCTTTCGAAAGGCAACTCCAACATTTTGGATGCAATAGGGGTGATTTTCTTAACTGGCTCTATTCTTGGCCTGGAAAGAAAGGACTTGGAATTGGTATTGGGACTCCTACACTTCGTCTGTGCAAAGCTAGTCGGTCCAGAAGACAGAGAATGGAGTGAACTTGATATGATGTTGACATTATTGCCGGACATATACCCAGTGATTGAAAGACAAATAGAGGAATCAAATCCTGGAGACGAATGTCAGAAACTGCAGAGAGCCAGGGCACTGCTTGAACCTGTTTGGTTGTATCACCTTTACGAAACGGGGAGGTTTTCTTCAATGGAAGAATAGACTGTTATATCTTGCTATCCTTTAACACTTCAGGTCTACAGATATTCCAGGCATCTAAGTCTCATAACTGAACCCGAATACATCCCCTTTTTTCATGAACTGGAAAGCAAAATAAACTGGAATATATTCCTTGTAGTTGATGTATTCATTAAATAATGAGCTTGTTTTTGCATATAATGTTGGTGCTATTGGTACATAACTTGGACCCTACGGTTGTCAACCTTATTATTACCCTTTAACGGTTATAATGTTTAGCTATTATTATGCTCCAGCGTTCATTTTTCCTATTGCCATCTTATGCATTTTCTGTTATATATAGGTTTCATGTATTTGCTCAATAATGAGACTGTTGAACATTGCTCATTCTCTTTGTTTTCCTTCTCTCACACATCTTTATTTGCTCCATCCAATGCAAACGTTTTCCTTTATATACAAACACCTTATATGGATTTTGTCTTAGGCACAAATTCTTGCATTTATCTGCCTTCTTTTAATTTTGGGTGGCAATTCCTATTCTATCCTTTGAAGTGCACTGAAGTTGGTGAAAAAGGTCTTAATCTTGGGGTTAGATTGTGTTGTCTTGCTGCATCGTAGAGAGGGAATTTCTAACTTAGGATAGTAATTTTTTTACGATGCCTTGCATTTTAGATAAACTGTTCCATTTTAATTATTATTGCTACTTTAACTAACAATCTAAGTTGAAAAATTATTGTCTTGCTATCATTTCTTGAAAATTATTGTGATTTTGCTGCTGCGTATTTAATTTGGTAGAAGTTGGAATACAGTGTTGGCTTTCTTCGTATTGTTTGATTACTTCGTGTAAAACATTTTTGCTTTTGGATTTAATATGTCGTCTACAAATGAGATTAACGTAGGTTCTGTACTTACCGTTTTTCATATAGGTTTAGCTCTTATCACCTTAAAAATTATACTTGATCTAACTAGATTAGAGCATCTAGATGAGAAATTTTAAACAATTGTCTAAGAAAATTCTACTTTATTTTCAACAATAAGAAATGGATTATGTAGTGTTTAAAAAGATTCCTAGTAATAATACTGATCCTAAGACTACTAAGGATAACCGTATCGTTAGGGTATCGTTAGGGGAGTGTTACTCAACTATATGATCAACCCTTTGTTTGATATTTACTGCAAGTACCAAATTGCTAAGGAAATTTGGGATGCTTTAGAAGTGAAATATGAGACGGATGATGCCGGTACTAAGAAATATGTTGTTGCTAAGTGGTTAAAATTTACCGTTGTTATTTATAAGCCTATTATGAACCAACTATATGAGTATGAAAATCTAGTTGCTGAAATCCTTATCGAGGGTATGAACATGTGTGAGTTGTTTCAAGCTAACATCCTTATTGAGAAATTTCCTGCCTTATGGAATGAGTACAAAAATCAGTTGAGATATAAAAAGTAAGATATTAGGAGTTGATAGGATATATAAAGATTGAGGATGCCAACCGTACATAAGATAAAGCCAAAATACTCAATTTTTTGTCCTTACTATTAAGGCTCATGTGGTAGAACATAGAAATGCTAATAACTTCAAGAGGAATTATGGACAAGACAGGCCTTTTAACAATAAGCAAGGTCAGTTTAAGTGCAAAAAGATTGATGGTGATTGTTGGTGGTGTCACAAGCCAGGCCATCCTGCTGCCAATTGTCAAGCTAGAATCAACTATGAGAAGAAAGATCAAGGACAGACTAGAAGAGTCTTGGTAAGCCTTAAGCAAATATGGTTGAAGCTGGTAATGACGAGGAGGTCATTATTGCTATGGTGCCTGAAGTCAACCTTGGTGGAAATTTGGCCGAGGGGATCATTGATACATGAGCTACTCGCCACATTTGCACCAACAAGGACTTGTTCAAGGAGTTGAATGATGTTATTGATGGTGAATTTGTATACATGGGCAACTCTAGCAAAGTTTTTGTCCAAGGAGTTGGAAAGGTCACTCTCAAACTCACTTCTGAAAAAGTATTGGCGCTAGAAAATGTTTTATCTGTTCTTGATGTACGTAGAAACTTGATTTCTGGTGCATTACTTAACAAAGTCAGAGTTAAATTGATCTTTGATTCTAGTAAGGTAGTTTTAACTAAGAATGAGAACTTTGTTAGAAAAGAGTTTTGTAATAGAGGCTTATTTGTACTTGATGTTGAAATGAATGCATCTACTTCTTTTGCTTATATTGTTGAGTCTTTAGACCTATGACACTCTAGAATTGGACATGTGAATGTGAGGTCAATTAAGTGGATGCAAAGCTTAAACTTGTTACCTAACCAAATCACTAATGAAATGGAAATGTAACATCCCACTTCCGATGGGAAGGGTAGAATAGTAATTTGGAAAGGATTAAGAGTGGTTAGACTTGTTTTGAAATATTCATATATACCTTTATATGTGAATAGTAAAATTTGCACATAAAAAGGACTGTACATGCATTCATGACATTTCCCTGTATAGGTGCCTAAAGGTGATTTTATTGTGGAAAATGTGGTTTTTGTGCTTGAAAATTTATTTGGAGTGGATTGTTATGTGTTTTACATTTTTGGAGAATTTCAGATTTTTTTTTCAGAATTTTTGGGAAAATTTTCCGAACCGAAAAAATCGCCAAGTGACGGACTGATTAGCTTCCAGTACTGAAAATTTCTGTCCGATGACACTGGAATATTGGGTACATAATTTTAGGAATTATTACTTTTAAACAATTGAAAATGTGACAAATTGGAGATTAATTATTATGAGGTTATAAATAAAAGTTTTTTAGTTAATT
>JANVCL010000214.1:3737774-3748731 GCA_026546855.1 Erythroxylum incrassatum | reverse complement strand
TGTAAACAGTAAACTAGTAAAGTATACAGTACAGCTGTATAATATATCAATATGGACTATTTTGCAATTTTTAAAAATTTTAGGGACTATTTTATAAATTTAAAAAATACCTCGAAACGATACCCGGTACCGGTACAGTTCCGTTTTAGAGCTTAATCCGATACCGAGCCCGGTACGGTATTCATAACATTGTGCCAGACGGGTCACAAGAGAAAAAGATAAGTTTGGTGAGCGAAGTAGAAAATGTGTTTTTGTAGGGTATCCTTGGGGCAAGAAAGGATGACGTCTGTATGATGTGGAAAATGGAGAATACTTTGTGTCGCGTGATGTGATATTCCATGAGCAGGTATTTCCATATGCTGAGGATAAAGAAAAAGTTATTGAAATTAATTCTGAACCACCAACAGATGTGGTGGTTGATGATGAGATGGATGTAAACACAACCATAGAAATTGCGTCAAGTAATCAAGATGCAAACTTGAGGGAGAGAGTTGACATTGAATAAGCAAGGGGGAGTATTGACAGTATTGACATAATTAAGGATTTAAGACGGGATGATGACAGGGTAGATAGTATAGAGAGAAATGAAGAAGAGAATTTGGGAAGAGGACAGCGACAACCCAAACCATCAGTGTTGTTGAAGGATTTTGTCACCTATAGTGCTCGGTGTTTGAAAGACCCCACTCATGCTAAACCCAACTCTAAGCAGTGTTCCTCAGGTATGACTCTTTATCCTATATCCAATTATGTGACATGTACCAATTTTCGGAAAACCATCGATATTTTCTAGCTGCAGTTAATAATGTTTTGGAGCCTAAAGGATATGCAGAAGCAGTAAAAGATGAGAAATGGAGAGATGCCATGAGAAAAGAAATTCAAGCACTAGAAGACAATGAAACGTGGACTGTTGAGAAATTGCCTACAGACAAAAAGACCATAGTATGTAAATGGGTATACAAGATAAAGCACAAATCAGATGGCAGCATTGAGAGATATAAGGCACAGTTAGTGATATTGGGGAATAAACAAATTGAAGGAATCGACTACAATGAAACTTTTGCTCCAGTAGCGAAGATGGCAACAATAAAAACAGTATTGGTTGTGACGGCAGTGAAGAAATGGGAGCTTCATCAGATGGATGTGAATAATGCTTTCTTGCATGGGGATTTGAATGAAGAAGTGTATATGAAGTTGCCTCCAAGTTTCTCCTCCTCTGATCAAACAAAGGTTTGCAAATTGAAGAAATATATATATGGATTGAAACAGGCTCTTAGGTGTTGGTTCTCTAAGTTAGTGACAGCGTTGAAACGATATGGATTTCTTCAATCTTATTCAGATTATTCTTTATTCACTTATTGCAAGAATTCCACTCGTCTGAATGTGGTGGTGTATGTAGATGATTTGATAATTACTGGAAATGATGTTGATGCTATAGATAAACTTAAACAATATCTTAGCTCATGTTTTCATATGAAAGATCTTGGATTGCTGAAATATTTTCTTGGCATTGAAGTGGCTCGTGGACCTGAAGGAATTTTTCTATGTCAGAGGAAGTATGCACTTGATATTATTACAGAAACTGGACTACTAGGAGCCAAGCCAGCTTTAGTTCCAATCGAGTAGAATCATCGTTTGGCTCTTGCAGATAGGACACTTATGGCTGATCCAGAACAACACCGACGATTGGTGGGACGACTAATATACTTAACCATCACTAGACCTGAACTTTGTTATTCTATTCATGTCCTAGCTTAGTTTATGCAGAATCCAAGAATGGATCATTGGGAAGCAGCATTACGTGTTGTGAGGTATTTGAAGGGAAGTCCTGGACAAGGCATTTTTTATCATCGGATAGTGATTTAAGATTGCTGGCCTATTGTGATTCAGATTGGGCAAGCTGTCCTTTGACTCGCCGTTCTTTAACAGGTTATGTAGTATTGTTGGGTAAATCTCCTATTTCTCGGAAGACCAAGAAGCAGCATACGGTATCTCGCTCCTCTGCTGAAGCTGAGTATCGTTCCATGGCTACCACGACTTGTGAGTTGAAGTGGTTGCGAGGATTTTTACAATTCTTGGGAGTGTTTGATGAAGATTTAGCATGCTTGTATTGTTATAGTCAAGCAGCATTACATATTGCTGCCAATTCTGTTTACCATGAGAGAACCAAACATATTGAGATTGATTGTCACTTTGTTCGGGATGAAATACAACGAGGAAGTATTGTTACAAGCCAAGTGCGTACAAATGAGCAATTGGCAGATATATTGACAAAGGGACTTGGTCGTCATCAGTTCAAATACCTTCTTTGCAAGTTGGGCATTCGAAATCATCATGCACCAACTTGAGGGGGAGTATTGAATCTTATATATATGGAAGGTGTTGTAGTTGGCGTAGAATTATATATATGGAAGGTGATGAAGTTTAGGTAGCACTGTATATATTGAAGGCGTTGTTTTCATTTCTTTAGGAGTTGATTCTTTAGGAGTCGTGGGAGTCTTTTATTGTATATATATACCAAATCTTTGTGAAATAAAGGAGAAATCGATTCCTTTTTCATATAAACATGTTAATCGCATCTATTGAAGTGTGAACCTTTTTTAATAAGAGTTGACCACATACAAATAATTTCTTTATCTTGTAAAACGTTATGTCCTTCACTATATTCACCGTCTATGTATCTTTCTCCTAACTTTCTTTAGTTTCAGGAAAGAAAATTGTATCCTCATCATTGATGGTAAGAGTATATATCAGAGAGTCTTTCTAACTTGTTTTATCCTTAGTTATATTATGGTTATACTTTCTTATTAAAATTATTAAAATCCTTTTACTCGAAAGAATAAGAATCACTCATCAATCTCATTAGTGTCTTTCTTATTAAAATATAGATGCTATGTAATAATTTTTCTTTAATTACAATCAATACACCCTTTACCACTATAAGAAAACTTACACCCTTAACTATCAAAAGTACCTATAGAAATCAATTTTTTTGAAGCTTAAGAATATAACAGATACTAAATGTTCTAACAGTTATGTTATGCATTTTGATCTCCACTGAACTACTGTCTTTGATAGTACACTTTCCATCATCACCAAATAGAAAATAAACAAAGTGAAAACATAAGAATTTATGTGGCTTCACCAATTATGTGACCGCCATCCACGAGCAATGAGATAGACTTTGTCAAGATATTTATAGTATAGAGTTATATATAATAAGTTTAAGTATGATGAAATTTTATTTTCATCAATAAAACTATAATTTTCACACCTCCTCAAAAATTATACCATGACTTCAGTACTTGTCCCACACTTGACATGGACGCTTTTTTTTATTATAAGGGAGATACAGGAAACCTTAACTAACTAAGTAGGGAAGAGACACTCTCAAAATGTCCTTTAGGAAGATAAATAGACAACCCACAGGCACTATTTTGCTTATGACCTAAAATTCTCCTTGATTAGTACGAGACTCCTAACTATCCCATATCCCTGTTAGACATTGGT
The DNA here is from genome assembly GCA_026546855.1 of Erythroxylum incrassatum. NCBI lineage: Eukaryota > Viridiplantae > Streptophyta > Magnoliopsida > Malpighiales > Erythroxylaceae > Erythroxylum > Erythroxylum incrassatum. The sequence goes on along the minus strand of JANVCL010000214.1, from coordinate 3,745,224 downwards.
TAGTTTCTGAAATTTCACTATTTACCATAGAATTCAAGATATATCTCACAAATACGAATTAAATAAACTCTCAATTTCGGACTGGGTGTGATGATGATGATGATAATTTGATAAATCAATAATTCAAAGTTAAATAATAAATTAAATATATAAATAAGTATTTAAGAATTTAAATAAAAATTAAAGGTTGATATTTATCGTTAAATTACATAATTCTCATTAAGCATCTTGATATCTTCGCCCCCTAGGAGTGATCGAGTTGGTGAAGTGGAAGGGCATGAGGTCAAAAGGTCTTGTATTCGATTCCCCCTACTTACGCTTTTTCGATTGAGCCTGTCGTACAGGACTTGCTTAGTGCGGAGTATCCAATTGACGTGATTTGCAAGTTATTGTGTAAGTCTGAAAGTTTATTTAGTGCGCATCCAAAAGATAGTGACTACAGGTTCTCTGTTTCAAAAACAAAAAATGTTGATATCTTCATTTATTAAAGTGCTTTACACTTTTATAGGCTAATTTATGAAGTTTAAAAAAAATAACTTCTTTTCAAAATTATAGTTTGTACAATAAACTTATAAGGAATATTACTTCTATCCTCTTTTTTTATAAGAATTAAACTCATGAAATTGACATAGAAATCAAACTCATCTAAATATCCACTTAGTATAATAGTATATCTTATAGTTCATACTTCATACCCCACCAGACACACCAGACCTTGAACCCCACCTTACTATTATATTAACTTAGGGTTGGCTCGTGGCTGTCTTAGGTATAAATATAATGTCCTTGTCGATTAGCTAAAAACAAGTATATTAACTTTGGGTTGGCTCGTGGCTGTCTTAGGTATAAATGTAATGACCTTGTCGATTAGCTAAAAACAAGTATATGTCCTAAACAAGGCAAGTATTTGCTACACTTGGCAACTGTTTAGTCTACGCTTCTTGCACCAAATTTGACCTATTGCCGTCCTTGTCGCAAAAACAATTTCGGGGCTAAAATTTAGAAGCTGGAACTGTCTAAACTCTAAAGATTTACCCAAATTAGAACACATGGCCTAAGCTAACTAGTAAGTGCCAGTTGTTTAAGGTTGTTTAGAATCTAAGTAATCTTAGTTTGAAATTATGTTAGAGCGTCCCATATTGCTTAGACATGAAAATGTTAAAAGGTTTATAAGTGGTAAGGGTCAACTATCCAAACAACTATTTTTAGTTATTTGGACAATAATTGACCAAGCTCAATTCTTGATAGTGATCTCTACACTCTACCCATATTAAAATTTCAATAAATTAATACAAATTAACAAGTTAAATATACTAGATCACTTTTAATTTGGCTTCTTTTATTTTAATACTCAATTTTTTAACATACTCAGTGCATAAGACTCTCTGCTTAGCAAGAGTTTAAAAAGGGTCATCAATATACGTAATCTTTCTCTTGAATTTTATAAAGAGGTTGTTTCCGTTTTTTTAATACCCGTTTTTTTAAATTATTACTTATTATACAACTTTGTTATTATGTCATATTTTGATTTTCTATCTATTTTTAATTAAAATGACCTAAAAATTTTAAATTATAATATCACAAAATAAATATAAAATTAAATAGAAGCTCAAAAGGTCTAACGGGAAGCCAATGTAAGATATCATTATCAATCCAGCCAAGAGAATTTGGGTCAGAATCCAAAAACATAAATGATTCAAGCAAAGGTTATTTAAGGAGAGGAGTAAATGTCTGCATTGATGATTCATCACATGCACACATTAATACCACTTCTTCCTTCACCTCTCCCGCACGGACGTGTCTCTCTTTCCTCTACAAAACCATCTCCCAGAGAACTCTTTAATGGCATTAACTACACCATTCAAGAGGCTTTGAAAACCGTGAAACCACTCAACCATCTTTGAGATAGAGAACAAAAGGAAAAAGAAAATAGAAGAAATGAACCCAAAAATGAGTAGCACATGGAATGATCATCTAGGGGCTGTCGACACCATCTATGAGGAAGAATATGAATACTCTTCTTCTTCTTCATCTCCTTCTCTCTCACCTTCTCCTTCCTCTCCTCCCACACCTCTCCACTCTAGAGTTCAGTCATGGTATAGAGTACAGATCGTGACCTCTCTCTCTAAATCTCTCTCTGCTTTCAAGAACAATCCGATTTAATGAGTATTTGTTAATTCTTATAGGACACTGGCTACTGGGAAGAAGACAGACGTCATGATATATGTTCAGGGAACATGTTTTCATCTTCACAAGGTCAGGTTTCTCTCACGTCATTACTGTTTAATTATATTTTGTCTTCTCGTCTTGTTCTCGTATTATATTTGTGATCTCCGAGGTTTCAGAGCTTCCTGTTTGTCTCCAACTTCTAGAACGCAACTCAGGATTAGATGTTAGCTTTTCTCTCTTTCTCTTAGAACAAAACATTGATTGAACAATATGAATACTATTAATCGAACACGGAGTGTCTTAAACTCAAATTATCTTCCTCTCGAGGATACAAACTGGGAAAATGCAGATCTTTAATGACCAATGTGGCTTACCAACAGCACTGGGAAGTAATCAGTAGCATAGCAATTTCATAGCTAATCTGTGGTTTTCTTAATCTCCATAAAAACAGATTCCTGTAGCTTTAGTTTAAGGGTTAATATGTTCTTAAGGTAGATGGCTTTGCGTGAATAGTAGGCGATCATTTTATATTACTTGTGTTTCTATGGTCTGATAAGAATCTTGTCCCACACAAATTATTGATTTGATCTTTCTAATCATTGTTCTTCTCCTTAAACCAACATGAGGAAGCTTCCCTTAATACTCGACAGTAACATTAATCACTTTTTTCTCGAAAAAAGAGTGTCCTAGCCTTGTAGCCACCAACCTTTCTTTAAAATTAATGGCTTTTTCCTGAAAAGTTGGTGCAGTTACTAAAACGGTAACGACTTGAATGCCTAACGGCTTTAACACATTGGGATATGTTAATTGCCACCGTTGCTTCGTTTGTCTCTTTCTCTTGTGTAGAGAACCAAAAGCCAACAGATGTGAATTGAATGTCTGAAGAAAAAAGAGTAATAAACTAATAATCCATAATTGATCTAACCTCATTAAGAGCGTAGACAGAGATGGTTGGTATTGCATGGAATTAGCTATGGTCTGTCAGCTTTGTGGTTGAAGGGTGCTATTCCATATAAAGGTTGAGATATGTAATTTTAAAGTTAGAGGACATTTCTTACATTATATGGATATAGGAACCGTTGACATCAAGGAGTCTCTATCTCAAGCGTCAACTAAAGGAAGTCTCCGAGATTACGCTGCCGTTGAACGTAAGAGCCGACACGTTCAGTCTAATAGCTCAGTATTGCTACGGAGCACACACAGTCGTAACGCCGTTCAATGTAGCGGCGCTGATGACGGCTGCCAAGCTGCTGGAGATGACTCAGACTAACGGTAGGCGGGACGGCAACTTGAAGCAGATAACCGAGATGTACTTCCGTCGGGTCATCGCAGTCAATCAAGAGCTGGCGTCGACCGTGTTCCGTTACTGTTTACAACTGCTTCCTGAGTCCGAAACGACGGCGTTTCTCGTCAGCAGATGCCTGGAAGCGTTAGATTGTAAGAATTTGGAGGCGTGCCTCGACGAGGTTATAGATTTACCCGCCGAGAATTTTCAAATCATCGCCGAGTCTATGCAACGCAGGTTTATTAGCCACGACATGCTCTATAGAGTCGTTGACCTTTACTTCAAGGTAAGGCTTAAAAACTACACAACTTTATCTAGTTTAATTAACACGATTGGTCGTATTATTGTGCGTGAAAATTTTCTACAGAAAATGACATTAAAAGATAGTATTAAAGATTAAGTGATGTCGGATTCAATAAAATTTTAAATAAATCTATTATATTTTGACTAAAATAATTAAGTTGAACAAGTGCTCCACAAATATAGATAAAATATACTAAACTGCATTAACAAATCTAATTGTTAGATTTATTTTTAGTTATTTTAATTTTTCTGATTTTTTTTTGTGTTCGCTAAAAATCGAATCAGAATGTTTGCTAACAATCATCTCTTTAATTTTTCAGATTATTTACCGTTTTCTTCTGTCTCTTACAATTTTTGACGCAGGAACACGGTAGCAAGATTACTGAAGATCAAAGAGCAGAGATATGTAACTTCGTGGATTGCGACAAGCTCTCCCAACCGCTTCTCTTGCACGCAGTACAGAACCCTAGACTGCCGCTGAGATTCGTAGTCCGAGCCATGTTGATGGAGCAGCTAAACACCCGCCGTACGATCAACACAACTGCGACGAACAGCCACCACGTCCATAAGCTGAACCACCACCATCTAAACGTATTCGGAGGAGATTCATCAATGACCTTAGGCTCTGTCCTTCGTCGGGATGCAGCCACGAGAGAAGCTGCTCAACTCAAAGCAGAAATGGAGGCCACGAACTCACGCATACAGAGCTTGGAGAAGGAGTTAGCTAGCATGAAAAAGCTCTTGCAGAAGTCTGAGAAGGAGAGAAATTTAATGGAGAAGAAGTTGGTCAACTCGGAGGAGGAAACTAGGGTTTTGGAATGTGGTTTACGAGAGAATGTTATGCGTGAGCTTGAGAGGGAAGGGAGGAGTGTAATGGAGTCGCCTAGGTCTGCAAGTTTCCACTACGGTCCGAGGGAGGCAAAGGTAGAGAGGGGTCAAATCGGGTCTACTTCTTTTGCTAGTACTTTCAGGTTCGGTTTTAAAGGACAAGCTAGCATCGCAGAAGTCTCTACAACATCAAAGCCTTCTTGCGATAACAGAGAACATAAAGGATGGATTAGCAGATTAAAGAAAACATTAGGGATGCCAAAATCTTCTTCCAGATTTAGTAAAGAGGATGCAAATGGGACGATGAGAAATTTAAATGAAGTCCTTGCTGCTGATTCCACTTCTCAGAACTCGGTTCACTCTTAAGCATAGAGACCCTTTTTCTTCATGGGTTTTGATAAGTCTGCCTTGTTTTACTTTGTAATTGAATAATCCGCAATTTTTCTTATTAACGGGGGAGTGTGGAGAGTTGAAGAACGATTTAATAGTATGTAACTAATGCTTTAGCGCATAACTCGTGTTTGATCTATTTATATTAATACTGGTTATTGTCTTCATTAGATAGGCACATTTATTGTTTTGAAATTCGGACCAACCATCGAATCGGAGATTTTATCGGTCACCGACGTCATAATTATGCAATAATTATATTTAATTATATATAATATTAAAAAATATACAAAAAAATAAAAATTTATTGAACCAGTGGTCGGACCGGTCCGACCAGTTAATTGGCCGATTCTCACTGGTTTAATTAAGAATCGATTTTTAAGGATGAACCGGACCAAATAGTCAACCGGTCAACGATCGAATCGGTCAGATCGACCGATCCGGTCCAATTTTTAAAACAATAGGCACAACAATTTTGAGTTCGTCTAATTTAGTAATTAGGTTAAGTTAAACCATCACGTTAAGAGTTGTCATAGGAAACTTTGGTACAGTAAGATATCGATAAATGATTTCACCTAGAGATATTTTTCTCGTTCTTATATATAGATCTTATATCTTGTATTTAGACAAAACATTTAATATATAGCATTTCTTTTTTAATTTATTTAGCCTAAACGTTTCCTAACTTAGCTCGGATATTTTCTTATAATAGCTTGTTCGATTTATTTATTTATTTGTATATTTATTTACTTATTTTATCTTCTTTTTTACCTTTACCCTATTATATATTATTATATTATTTATGCTATTACTTATTTTCATATTTTATTTATATGTACTTATTTTAATTTTATGATTACTATTGTCTTTTATGTTTATGTTTATTTTATGTTTAACTAGTATTATTTAATATGTATATAAATATTATATTTTATATTTTTATATTTATATGAGTTTATGAAAGCAACCTCTTTTAGAATAAGATTGTGTGATAATGGATCTCTAGACATTATGTATCAGCAAGCCTTTCACTAGATTGTTGATATTGTCCTCGTCGTTAAATTAATTTGTTGTTATTGTTGGATTATTAGTTTATTACGAAACATTGGCAAATACTATCAATATTTTCATTTGTTCTTTTTTCTTTACTTCTATGCTTTCTTTTTCTTAAATTTTAAAAGAGATTGTCCTTATTTATCAAAAAATTACTAATTCTGATAAAGTTTTAACAACCAAAATTTTTAAAGTAAATCAAACCGAAAAGTAAAAAATTAAACTAAAAAATTAAAAGTGTTAAAATTTTTACGGTTAAACTGATCGAACTGGTTGAGTTTTTGATAATGTTTTATGTTGAGGAATGGGAAATATCTTTTGCCTCTCTTAACCTAAAAGAATTTACTCTAAATTCTACTCGTCAAATAAAATAGTAACCCCTCAAAGTCACTACTGACATAAAAATATATTCAATTTAATTTTTAAAACTACTTTTCAACTCCATTACTTTTAAATGTTGTATCCTCATTTCATTGTGTTTGAATTAAGAAAATAAATAATTGAATTTATGTTATATAAAAATTAGAAAATTCAACTCAACACAATATTTATAATAAACTAACAATTTACTTTAGTTTAAATTTATTTTTTATAATATTTTTATTTGAATCTTAAACAAAATTATAAATTCATCATATTAATCAAATTCAATTTTATTATAAAATGTGATTAATGTTTTATATATTATTGTAAAAGTTACATTTTTATTTAAAAATAATTTATAGAAATTTTACTTTAAAGATGATTCATAAATTATTTATATTACATATAGTCGTCAAGCTAAACACGGACGGAGCGTACAAACGGCACCCACTCTTTGCCACAGCAGGCGGCATCTTACGGGACAGTGGCGGCAATTGGCTAGGAGGCTTCAGTTAGAACCTTGGCGCATGCTCGCCGGCGACTGCCGAATTATGGGGAGTGTATACTGGGTTTACACTTGCCTGGAACCTAGGCTATCGTTGGATTGAACTTAAAGTGAACTCGCTTCCGGTGATCATTTTCCTATTGTCTACGGCTAACCGGGCTAGGGCTCTCAATCCCCTAGTTCAGAATATTCATGTACTGTTCATTCGAAACTGGACGATTAACAATCGCCACATTTATCAAAAGAGCAACAGATGAGCAGACTGATTCGCAAACTATGTCACACATTTTGATCTAGGAACTACCACTTTTGTAAATCCACCTATTGGATGCTACCCGTTTCTTATTGTAAATATGTCAGGATTCTGTATCCCTCGTCTTATATTATAAGTTGTTTTCAATTTTTCCTCCGTTATAAAAAAAAAAGAGTTCGATATGTAACGATTCTAAAGGGTATCCAAAAAATTGAAAAGGTAATATTCTATTCAATAAATTTATTTACGCTAAATTTTAAATTTAATATTTCTTCGAGATAGACAAAATAATTTTGTCAGG
>JANVCL010000214.1:3726152-3737674 GCA_026546855.1 Erythroxylum incrassatum | reverse complement strand
TGGATGCTACCCGTTTCTTATTGTAAATATGTCGGGATTCTGTATCCCTCTTCTTATAGTATAAGTTATTTTCAATTTTTCCTCCGTTATAAAAAAAACAGAGTTCGATATGTAACAATTCTAAAGGGTATCCAAAAAATTGAAAAGGTAATATTCTTTTCAATATATTTATTTACGCTAAATTTTAAATTTAATATTTCTTCGAGATAGACAAAATAATTTTGTCAGGACAATTAATCTTTTTCTATGAGCTAGAATTTTTTGTCTATTTTATTTTATTTGTATCCTATTTTATAAAATTCAATCATCTATTTATGTAAAAGTTCCGCTTAAATCTGAATAGATATATGACTAAGATTTGAAAAAGAGAATAATTACATGATAAAAGGGACAAAAGATATCGTCGCTCCCTACATCCTAAAGGGCTAATCATGCGGCACTCGCGTTAAGTGCCAGCGTCTAGTTGTCACTTTCTAGTTTCTACGTCATACTGAATCAGCTGGGGATGAGCCAGCTCCCATAGTCGTTTCATTGCGCACGGCTTTTTCTTTTGATTGGTCCAAGCTTTTACGGTGCCATCACACGCTCCAACATAAAAGCATGTTGTAACATGCCCAATAGGCAATAGCTTCGCACTCTTTAACACACGCACCAATTGTGGATATATAAGGAGGGCTCCACAGGAAAGGAGTACGGCCTCTTAGTAGAGCTGATATCGCCCGACGCCCGTGATCGAACCACAACGCCACTCTCCAGTTTGTCTATGGTCGGAGACGAATTATTAGTTCGCTTCCTCTTATAAATATGTAGTTGAAAAAGACGCAGGTCCACTCTACCCAAAATGTACCAGTCTGTGTTTTCTTGCTCCCTCTGGCGCGGTTTCGAAACGGTTATCGAAGCGGTTTTCGAAAACGGTTATTTGCTTGCTTGAATTTATATATTCTCTTATTGGCTATTGCGCGTCGCTTTTCGCGCGATAGTGGAAATGGCAACCAAGCAAGGAACGGTGCCGATGAATTTCAGCTTTCCATCTCCGTCTAAGGAAGGAATTTTCAGATCGACTACGCCCGCGAGTTTGAAGTTCTGGCTGGCGAACACTTTCCTTAACTTGACTTCACGCCGCGATGAGGCTAGTGTGAAATGTTTGTGGCCGATTAAAGCTATGGAGGAGTCCTCCACGTCTTGCCTTTCAGGTAGAAATTGCTTTAAACTTTTTCAGAATTTATCTTTCTTTAAGAGAGTAGTATATTACTGTTTGACTCTGATTGTCAAGGATTAATCGAGTTCGATGCTTGAGTTGTCCTATTCAGTATCTACTTTAATTAGTCCCTTTAGAATGAGTTTATAATCGCAGAAATATTCCATTAGTCATCATCCAAAGTCATTCTCCTCTAGGCGATCTGGTATTGCGGAAAAGCCTAACCAATGAGATTTTGACAGAGGGATGAGCCTCCTGTTGTCATCTCGTGTGTTAGGCTCTGCTTATGTTGTACACATGTGTACTAAAATGAACTGTATTTGTAGGTGTCAATATGTAGTTGATTATTGACACTATTCTCTATATTTTTAGTAGTGTTGTCAATAGGAATAGACATTAGAAGCGTTGTGAATGGACGTGTTGAGTAAGCGAAGCATGTTAAAATGATTGAATCGTGGAAAAAGATCTTTTTTACCATCATTCTTTTGTGGAGTAGGTGATGGATGTTAAAATGATTGACTGTAGAAAAAGATCTTTTGGTTTTCATTATCAATCTTTTCTTCATTTATATGTCTTTTCTTTTATTACAAAACTTGGAAACAACCTTGTTTATTTTGTTAGATTTAAAAATAATTTTTATTTTAACATTTTAAATATGTTACGATGAACATAATTACTCCTAATAAAAATATAATAAATAACAAAATGTAAACTATTATGGTTTTGTTATAATCAATTTGTTTTCCAAATAAGAAAACATACTATGAACATGTGATGCGACTACCCTTTATACGAAAGTTGCCAGTGTTTGATATTAAAAAAAAAAAAACTACTTCGAAAGTCGAACAGTCCAATATATACCAAATGACCTAAGGAAGGTGCCTGCAAGTAATTAATTGTCGTTTATATGTATTATTTAGGACATAGAAAAGCATAATATAAGTGCATGATGTATGCTCCGAAGGATATCAATATATGATTATCCATAAAAATCATTATATGCTTCGAGTAGCAACCATAGCGGAGATTTTTCTCTCCGTCCTTCCGAGGCTATCCGAGTAGATGAGGCAAGGTATATTCATGTCCACTTCCTAGCCTGACTACTGATCTTTTTCATTGTTGTCCAAGATTTATTTCGGAGTTGCCTCCGGTTTTAAGCTTAATTATTACGTATGAGCAGACAAGAACCGGAATCTGATGGAAGGCACTGGGAAGTCAACAAACATCATTTGGCACAAGTTTTCAGTTGAGAAACTTGACAGGCAGGAGTTGCTCCAGCAGAAAGGTTGTGTCATATGGATCACCGGTCTCAGTGGTTCAGGTTAGTTCTAGCAGTCAAGCTTTTCGATTGATTTTGTGCTTGCTTACTAAAAACTCGCCATTTAGGAATTCGAATATGTGTGTTTTCATCTCAAGTTAAGTTGAAATTTACTATAAATTCAGGGAAAAGCACTTTGGCATGTGCACTGAGTCGAGGTTTGCACGTGAGGGGGAAGTTGACTTACATTCTTGACGGTGACAATGTCCGCCATGGTCTGAACCGTAATCTCAGTTTCCAAGCAGAAGATCGGGTGGAAAACATAAGAAGGATTGGTAAATGTTCTTGAATCTTATGTCTCTTTTTTGGAATTTGATTTTGTGTCCGAATTCTTTCTGCCTGATGATTGAGGATATGGAAATCTCGTGATCCACAGGGGAGGTGGCAAAGCTTTTCGCAGATGCTGGTGTCATTTGCATTGTTAGTGTCATTTCTCCTTACCGAAAGGACAGAGATGGGTGTCGAGCTCTATTGCCAGATGGAGATTTCATTGAGGTAGGTGTGCTGCTTTTGGCAATCTGACATGTGAAGGATAGTTCTGCTTTCCTGGAAGGAGAGCCTTTGAATTAGACAAAACGATGTGTTGCTGATAAAAATTTCTGGATTGGCTTTGATCATAGGTGTTCATGAATGTTCCGCTGGAAGTGTGCGAGGGAAGGGATCCGAAGGGCCTGTACAAACTTGCACGAGCAGGAAAGATCAGAGGTAAGCTTCAGATCTATTAATCGTTAGCCTAGATTTACTGCCTATGTATCTGCATTGGGATTGCGATAACAATATTCTGAATATTAATTGAATGTTTACTTACATGGCTCTTTGCAGGTTTTACTGGGATTGATGATCCATATGAATCACCACCAAAAAGTGAGGTGTGTGCTTACCTTAATAAAATTTTGTAAATGTCACTGAAGGATTCAATTTGCATGTCTTGATATATATAGTGCTAGGCGTTGATATATATGGAAGTTTTCTGATTGCACTCGTAATTCCCAAAATTTGCATAAACAAAATTATTAATGAATAATAATCTCTCAAATCGTGCCAGCTTTCCATTAATGTTAAGTCCAGTTTTAGCACAAGGGCGTGGTAAACATGTGCTTTCTTGTCTTTCAGGACAGTAACTTGGATCATCTTAACTCATGTTTGATGGGGAAATTCTGTTCTTAGTTGCCAAGCATGGCCATATTCACTTCTATTCCCAGTATTTCTCTTCTTCTCCACTTATTACACCAGTTAGGGTAACAATCTCAATTGTTACATTTTGCAGATAACATTAGAGCACAAGGAAAATGTTTCTCCTGATGATCACGCTGCTGAAGTAATTGCTTACTTGGAAAAGAAAGGTAAACTCCAAGCATGATACCCTCAAATTGAAGGACGTCCATCTCGTAGTCACTGAAGTTTACTTCCACCTAAATAAAGCTAATGAGCGGAAACTTAGTTGTTTCCGAAAACCACGAGTATCTTCTTGTTATACGACGCATTAAGGAAACATCTCGTTTCCTTATTGCCTCGTGTTCATTCTTTCATTATGTTTGGTGGAATTTTACTTTCTGAACAATAATAAAAGCAGCGAATCCCATAGCAAAGCATTACCGCATGATCCCTTAACACTGGAAATTCCATGTGCAAGTAGAAAACTCATCTGGGTTCTTTCCTGCATCATTGTCTTTGGAAACTTGTAATTACAGATTTGTATGATGACTGGTCATGAAATAAGCTAGATTTCTGTTGATGTATAGTTGAATTTCTTGTATGGAAGCGAAAATTGTTATTGTTTGTTCACTTCCTTCAGGGCCTGGTTTTATATAGCTTTCAATGCCATTTGGTATGTTGGTTTTCTTATTTCTGCTGCAAGAGGCCATTGCGTAAAGTATATTCAATTACAGAACAAGAACTTCTTACAGATACGTTTAATTCTACTCCTACATCGATGAAATTAAAGACCTCAAAAGAGAGAACCCAACATGTACACTTGCCCTGATGACTAAATTGTAGGATAGACCTTTGCAGGGCAGATTAGTTAAAGCAGTAGGCATATCTCCTGTCCTGTGGTATTGGGCAAAGTCTCTCCTACACATTTTCCCGAACACAAGAGCTAAATGCTCTCCATCCACAGGACTTCCAGTTTCCTGGAATATTTCTACTGGTTGTAGGTCGCTGATACATGCCCATAAACTCCGAAAATCTGTAAAATATTTTACCATGTACTCATAACACATTTGAAATCTAAAAGAATGTAGAGATGCTAGAAGTTAAATACTAAGAAATTTTAGACAACATCACGATTACATTTACACCGGAGAAGAACAAGGATTGGGTAAAAGCAAGACCTGTTCATGATGACCTCGGGGTCTTCTAATGGAGGAAAAGCAGAAAAGCAATGCATTGGCGACAAACACCACACCAGAGCTCACAGCATCAAAAACTATTGTGAACCGATGCTCCTGAAGGCCCCATAGCGTGCTAACACACCTAAATAAGCCACCTAATGCTCTTGCCACTATGGTAATTGCCATCTTCCTGGAAGGAAAACAGAGCTTCAATGGCTTCTTCTTTCTGTTTCCATGAATGAAGTTTGGAGGCAAATGAAGTTATTTGAGATTCCCTATTTTGAGGTCTTGGATTTGAAGAAAAGGCAAGTTGAAGATGCCAAAGAACGTAATATTTGTTGTTTCAAGGTTAAGCAACTTGCAGATATTCATAAAGAAATAGCCCATCACTCCGACGTTACGTTCATATTTATTTATATTTCCATGAAGTCCAACTTCCAAGAGTAAAAAATGACACAGTCAAAAGAAAGGAGCACCAAACGTAAAGAAATTGTTAATTTTTGCGAATAAAGTTATCCCTGAAAGGCTATAGTAAAAAGACATATTTAAGAAAAGAGCTACTTTTGACACCTTTCATACCCAGTTTATGTTCGGTGTAGGGGCAATGATGGGATATAGCATTCCTACCCATAATTTGGTATGAGTCAAATTGTTCCTCTTTCATATAATATAATCATTTTCTTTTAAGGTGTTAATATCCTGCTATGCTACAAGATGTTTTAAGAAATTAAAGATAAAAGATGAAATATTTATTAGAAGACAAATAGGTTTTGAAATATTTATTAAAAAATTTTAAAATAATTTTTTTTCCTAAAACGACATCATTTTGAATGAAAATTTTGATTTTATGATTGAACCAGATTGGACAACTTAAACCTAAGCCCAACTCAAAACCTGAAATTTCAAAAAAATCTAAAACCTGATCAACGCGAGTTCTACCGGGCCAAACCGGGCCGAGCTGAACTTTTCTATGCGACAATCAAAATGTTAAGAGCCTGCCATTTTGAAATAATTAGCCTTTTATAGTTGTGGATTTTTACTCCGGATGCAACACTAAAGATTGCTAAAACACTTCCAGCAAAATCTTCTTTTGCTGTATCATCTAGTTTAGTTTCAGTCATACCAAAGCAATTCCAATTGTCATAAAAGCTTCCGGCTCAGCTCAACCGACCAGAAAGAAAAATAGGCAACCTTTATTGTAAGTGAATCAGAGATGAAAAGGATATACGATGATTAAGCCTATTGGGAGTAAACCAATCTTAATAGTGCATAAAATCAAACCAGAAACAGTGAATCATAGGAGCATACGCTGATAATCTAACATAGAACAATAGATCTTTCATTCAGCTTTGACCTGCTCGCTGCATTTCCTTAGCAATAGAGGGCAACCATCTTTCCCCCCTGATCTTCTTCAATTCTGAAACTCGTTCCTCCTCCTTTTTGGCCTTTGCTTTCCTCTCTTCCTCTTTAGCTTCTAATCTAGCTAATGCTTTTTGAGACTCGATCCTTGCTGCAGCAATTATGCCCGTGCTGTCCACAGCTATAGATTGGAGTTTTCTTCTAAACTGCAAGACACCATAAAAATTAAACTGATGACAAATGAGCAATGGGGAGAATGAAGAGGGAGAAGAAATGCGGACCTTCCTTGAATTCTGATCAATATATAGTCCAGGAAGGATTCTCGGTCTCTTGGTAGGCCGTTGAATTTCATCTGTGGCACAAACACATCCTTAGAATGCTTTACCAAGCATCAGGAAGTGTAACCTTTCAACAGTTCATACTCTTTTTATAGGAGACTGTCTATAAATTGAATACTGTGTATCATTGAAATCTTACGGACTTTAATCTGTTCAATGGACTAAGGCGATTATTATTCATTAATCTGTTCAAGCAAATGATGTTTTGAGATTTTCTTTCAGCAAACTCAATAACATATTCCCATGAAACTAAGCAACTTCCAAGTAAAATCAGACAAGTCCATGGAAAATAGCTTACAAGTCGAAGCAAACTACAAGTTATTTAGCTTTAGAACGTAAATTTGCATATGATCATAACCAGCCGTTAAGAAATCAAGAAACAAGTCACCATGCACCTTTGAGTACATTGAACATGATTAGTCTGAACCTACTGATAAGAACTTGCTCATCACAAACGAAAAAAACGTGAGCAGATGAGGTTACCTTTATGGTCAAACACTATTCCTGCGGAAGAATTCTTGAACAATCGAACACCCTCGTCATTTTTAGCAGCATCAGCAGTAACAGCTGTGTCATCATCGGAATCTTTTACGACCATTAATGTCTTTTCCAAGATCTGGTCCAAAAGCTTTTGTGCCTGTAATTCAGATATGAAAGAGCTTGTAAGAGATATTTGAAGCACAAATTTTCATGAGAATGAAGTTTAAACTGCAAAGTTTCAAAGACCTCTTTGACAGACTAAAGTTCAAAAACCCAAAATTGGAATCCAAGGATTCACCAACTCTGATCAAACCAAGAAATTTCCCGCCATATAAACCAAGCAAAAATCTCCAAAATCTCAGTTGTTTAAACTCAAAACCAATCCCAAACCATAAAGCAGTGACCGTTACAAGGAAAATTACTGACCTTGATCTGATAATGCTTAACCTTTTGCGCATTCTGACTGTTCTTTCCACCATGTTCAGCCTCCGGAGCCACTGCACGTGACTTAGAGTCATTGGAGACAGTCCCAGAAGCTTGGAGGCCAAAAACAGTGGTAGAGGCTATCGACTCGATTGCTGCTTTCCAGTTCTCATCTTCCGCGCTGCTACTTCCACTGTTCGTCGGACCTCCCATAAAACCCTTGTCACGAGCTCGCCGGGAAATTCGTCTCTAAACCCCAAGCGGTACACTTTGATTGGGCTCCTTCTTGGGCTAATGAGACTCCATTCGGTGTAATTGGGTTGGTCTTAAATAGTCTTGAGACGACGAGGCCCAAGAGCGGCTCTTAACCAAAAATTGTCGTCCTATCGCCCATCGGCGAATAACTGGCGAGAGTGTCATATCATCGAAAACCCCCTGTCCCCTCAAATAGTGTTAAATTTTAGCTCTTAACCAAAAATTGTCATCCTATCGTCCATCGACAATTAATCGGCGAGAGTGCCATATCATCGAAAAACCCCCCGTCCCCTCAAATGGTGCTAAATTTTAGTTGTCGTGAATTTATTTTATAAAATATTTAATTGAATAGGATGTAATTTTGTCGAAAGATGATTCATGAAAGGGTTAAAAACGAAAGAAATGTGGAATACTTGATTTCGATTCTACCTTGACTTCTTAAGCAATTTTCGCTGCCAAAATGAGCTCTAATCTTCCGGGACCTTCAAGGAAAACGTTCATCGACACATGGTTAACATCTTTCTACAGTTTTCTCAATACGCAAGCGCTCTTAATGGGTCAAAGGATCTATATATTTACGAATTATATGAGCAATTGCACGAAACCTTAACCTTTATATATAGCTTCCATATTAAGCTTCCCCATCACAAGGTTCGATATGGGTCTAGTCCACGCTAATAGGGATCCATTTTCCTCCTAGACTTCAACTCATTGATTTAGATCATTTATTAGGTTACTTTATTACCCTTATCTGGATCAAATTACGTAATTTAACCGATAAGTTATTGAAAAATCGAAAAATACAATTAATAGTTGTCCAACATAATAAGAAAGGACAAAATTGTCCAACATTCTCCCCCTTGGACAATCATTAATTGCAGTTTTGACTCAAGTTTTAAAATTAGTTTGAAAACTCGATTAAGTCACGCTACTATATTGGTACCAAATTTAAAAAATAAAAACATTTGATCCAAAGGTAACGAAAGTCCAACATTCCATCCTGCAAGGCTTTCGATACTGAAAAATATCTAACATATGTGTCATGTGTGACACAGGTTCAATATAATAACGAATATCTAATACCTTACTAACATGAATAGGAAAATGGATTATGGCAAACTAGGATGGTACTTGTATGATCTAATACGTATCATCTTCGTTTGTAAGTCTCGATTTCTCCAACTTTATGCTAAATTGCTTGTACTAAACTGCAGCAGAGAAATCATGTTCTCTTATCAAATGCTAAACAACATTAGAGAAAATCTTGTTTTCTTTCATCGGATGCTAAACATCATTAGAGAATTTCTTTATGTTTTCTAACTGAATGCTAAACTGCATTAGATAACCTTGATGGGATTATACCTTATATCCCTCTATTTCATGTCAAATTTATAGATATATGTACTAAATTGTATGTGTCTAACTGACATAGGCTCAAGGTCAATCTTTATATATGCCCAATGACCTTTAAAATGCTTAAGATCAATACAAATCTTAGGACTTTCATATGTATTGTGATTATACACGCGAAAATTTATTACTGAGGATAAAAAGACGATCATCTATATTAATAAACAACCATAATGTCATAATACATTAAAATGTACAAAAATTTAGGAGCAAATACAATGATCCCTAACTACTACTGTCTAACGACCTTAACACGCCCATACTGGATATATGTTTAACAAACACTAGTGGTAAAGGTCCTTTAGTCAATGGATCAGCTAACATCTTCTCAGTCCTAATATGCTCCACTTTGATGTCACCTTTCTGAATCAACTCCTTTATGGTCAAGTATTTGACCTGTAAATGCTTAGACCCTGTGATATTCTTGTTATTGTTACTAAACAACACTACAGCAAGATTATCACAATATAACCGAATGAGTTTAGCTATTGAATCTACCACAAAAAAAAACTAGAAATTAAGTTTTTAAGCCAAACTGCCTGTGTAGCAACTCCATATCATGCAACAAACTCTACATGCTTGGTCGAGGAAGTTATCATTGTCTACTTGACACTCTTCCATGATATTACACCATCTGCCAACATAAAAATGTACCCTAAAGTGGATTTACAATCATTATGACACATAGCAAAATCAGACTCTGTACAACCTGTGAGATTTAAATCGTTTACTTTTTTTTATGTCAACGTATAATCCTTGGTACCCTTTAGGTATCTCAACACTCGTTTAACTGCATTCGAATGGTCTACATATGGTTTAGCCAAATATCGACCTAGCAATCCAACAGTAAATGCAATGTCCAATCTAGTGCATACCTAGGCATACATTAGGCTACCAACTGCACTAGAGTACGTCATATTTCTCATAGCCTCTCTCTCAACTTCATTCTTTGGATACTGTGCCAAAGATAATCTCTCACTATAAGAGATACATGCTACAATAGGTTTACATTTAGCTATATTAAACCTTTGCAGCACTCGCTCAATATATGCTCTTTGTGAGAGGCTCAATGAGCCAATGAATTTATATACCGAGGGAAAAAGATGTATCACCTAAATCCTTCATGTCAAAGTGTTTGGCTAAAAGTTGTTTTATCTCATGCAACATGGTTAAATCATTTGACGCGAGCAAGATATCATCCACGTACAGTAATAGGAAGATAACTTTGCTCCCCCTGACCTTATAGTATAAGCATCTTTCAACTTTGTTTTGTACAAAGCCGAATGAGGTCAAAACCTCATCAAACTTTAGGTACTATTGTTTGGAAGCTTGTTTCAAAACGTACCATTTAGTCAACTTACAAACTTTGTCAGTTGCATCTTGATCTTGAAATCCTTCAGGTTGCTCCATATAAACCTCCTCATAAAGGTCACCATTCAGGAAACTTAATGAGCTATTATAGCCATAATCACTTTACATGCATCCTTCGAGTATACATGAGAGAAGGTAACAATGAAGTCAACTCCTTCTTTTTGAGTGAATCCCCTGGCAACCAAACATGCCTTAAACCACTTAACTTGACCCTGTGTATCCTTTTTGGCCTTAAATAGCCATTTGCAACTAACCGGCCTGCATGTTGAGGTAAATCAACAAGCTCTCATACCTTATTATGCCTCATAGATTGCATCTCATCCTTCATTGCTTCCTACCACAAGTCCGCATGGGGTCCAGAAATGGCTTCTATAAAAGTAACTGTATCTACAACATGTCCTATGTCAGTCTTACTGACCCAATTAGACTATGTAATATGATGAGATAGTAGGTCGCCTCTCTCTGATGGATCTGCGTAATTGCATAGGTTTTTGTACCTCAGAAACCTCTCCCTGAATAGGTATAGGTCCCTGTGCCTACATAGGCATGGTATTCAAACCTTCATCCATCAGACTTGACTGTATGAGAGGCGGGTACGAAATAATCGTAGTATCCATCCTGCTATCTCCTGGAGGATGTGAAGGTCCTCCCTCATCATGAACATCATATTCCAGAAACTTAGTCGTTTGTGATTCCACTATTTTGACCCTCCTCTATAGTAAAATTTGTAGCCCTTAGAGTGGTCGGGATATCCTAATAAATAGTAACGAGTGGAACGAGGTTGCAATTTGCTCTTATAAAGATTATATGACCTTACCTCAGCATGGCAGCCCCAAACACAAATGTGTGCAAAGCTTGGCTTCCAACCTTTCCAGAGTTCAAAAGGTATCTTGGATACTGACTTACTTGAGACTCTATTCAAGATATATTGTAACATCCCACCCCCTAAGGGAAGGGTAGTATCGTAATTTTTCATAGGATGAGATTGATTGAGACTAATTAGGATTGTTCATGCATACTGGTATTTGTGAACAGTG
>JANVCL010000214.1:3704084-3726052 GCA_026546855.1 Erythroxylum incrassatum | reverse complement strand
CTCTCTTATCGTAGGATATGTACCGGAATGACCTACGGGCGTTCCGGTGGGTACTCTACGGTAAGGGGGCGCTACATATATAATGTCGTTTTGATGACTTCACCCCAAAAGTATTTAAGTAAGTTATTCTTGCTCTGCATTGACCTCATCATATCCTTTAGGGTACGATTGCGCCTTTCGGCCACACCATTTTACTCAAGACTACCTGGCATAGTGAACTGAATTATTAATCCAACTGATTCCAAATACCTGACAAACAAACCATTTTCTTGTCCTGTCCCATGTCTGCCATAGTATTCCCCTCCCCTGTCAAATCTGGCTATCTTTATTGATTTTTCCAACTAGTTCTCAACCTCAGTCTTAAAGATCTTGAACTTATCAAGAACTTCATACTTTTCCTTAAGCAATAACACATAACTATATTGGAAAAATCATCTATAAATGTCAGAAAAGATCTAGCATTGCATAACGTGACTATATAGGGATCACTAACGTCCTTATGTATGAGGTCCAATAAACCAGAAGCACGAGTTGACCCCTTTTTCTTTATCTTGGTCAACTTACCTCTACAACAATCGATACATGTTTCTAGATCACTGAAATCCAGAGTTAGGAGAATGTTATCCTTTATCAATCTCTTAACCCTCTCCCTGGAAATGTGGCCAAGACGTTTATGCTACAACATGTGCGATGTTTCCTTTTTGAAGGCTCTCTTTCAAGTAATAGGTTCGGCAACATAAGAAGAGGCATACATTTTGTTAGGAGTAAGACACATTTTATATAATCCGTAGGATAAGAAGGCAATTTCAATATGTCTTGCATTGATAGAAATGTTTGCAATCGAAGTATCAAATACAAAACGATAGCCCTTTTTATCCAAAACTAATATAGAGATCAAGTTCTGTCTAAAAGACAGTATATAAAATTTGTCTTTTAAAACTAATACAAACCTTGTATCAAGGTTCAAGCCAACATCTCCTACAATTAAAACATCCACGTCTTCATTGTTACCGACCATCAGCTTCTCCTCTCCTTTAGTCGACCTTCTCCTGGATCTGAACCTCTGCATTGTGGAAGTAGCATGATTAGAAGCTCCATTATCTAACCACCAAGAACTTGATGTGGTTATAGCTACATCGGATTCATGAATCATATAGGCCAAGGAGTTACCTAACAATTCCTGCTTAACCTTTCATAGCTTGTATTTTGGGCATTTGGCCTTCCTATGTCCCATCTTCTTACAGAAGAAGTACCTCATACTCTTTATGTCATGTGGGCCCTTAGCAATCCTGCACCGTCCAGTTTGAATATGTGGAGAGGGTTTGAGTTTCTTACCTTTACCCTTAGACTGTTGGGGCTTCGTCTTTCCCTTACCTTTGGCAATTGCATACAGGGTTGTATGTGGAGAACTCTTAAACTTCTCCTCAGCTGCAACACACCAGAAAATCAAGGCATTGATGTCCCAGGCTTCATCCTGAGAGATGTAGGATGTCGCCAACATCTCAAACTCTTATGGGAGAGTATTACGTGCCTGATGCACTATAAGCATGTTAGGAATAGGTACATCAAGTGCCTTCAGCTTACTCTAAAGGTGAACCATCCTAATAATGTACTCTCTAACGCCTTCTTCTCCTGTATACCTCATGGAAAACAACTCTTTAATCAAGGTGTTCTGCTCTGCATGAGAAGACACCTTATACCTCTGAGAAATGCTACCTATAAACTCCTTTGCTATGATCGTATCCGATAATCCATTTAGCAGATGATCTGGGATCGACCTCTTGATGATCAAATAGCACATCCTATTTGACTGCTCCCAAATTTCCATAGTTGCTTTATCAGCTTCTGAGCTGATATCAGTAAGTGGAGAAGGTCTCTTGACATGCATCGCCATATTGACATCAGCCATCTCTAGGGCAAACTCAATATCCTTCTTTCATTTCTTGAAATTGAAACCATTTAAGTTCTCAATCGTGACAACATTATTGTTTACAGAAAAGGTGACTGTAAGATAGAAAAAACAATGTAAAGATTAGTATAAATGTAAGATAACAGTGATACTTGAAGTATTAAAGCAGTATTTGTACAGAGAATCCAATCACACATATTATGAAACACCTGTTGGCTAAAAACATAATAGATGCAATTAGACCTCTACATGAAAGCGATCGGAGTATAAACTATCAACTCTCATGACACTACCACCTGTCGGTGAGTAGATCATTCAAGCAACAACTTTCTTCCATCTAATGCTTTTATGTGCATCTTAAAATCTCATATAAGGTCAACACCTATGGGCAGAATAACCAAACATGAGATCAGAGACATCCCCTAACATACAAGCGATAGAATCCAAATACTTACTTGAAAGGCCACTGTGGTAACTGCAATCTTACCAGTACCCAAAAAGATCACAAACACAAGGGATACATTCTTATGCTAACCTCGCATTCTATATGGGTATAATGTATGTGAAAATCAATTATAAATGCAAAAACCAAATGCACAGTCAAATAATCACACACTAGTACTGAAAACATTGTCTTTAAACTTTATTTGAGACTTTTATTTAAAAAATTCTCAATAAGAATGATTTTCGTATTTTCTTGAATATCGAACCTACCACACGAGACACAAAACCTTAAGTAACTCCTATATGTGTAATTCGGAGCACGAAAAATACACTCAAAATTAGCTTAAAAAAGCTTTAAAACTTTTTTCGGAATCCAATTACCAACTTAATAAATCCATAAAATAGAAAAAACACTTTAAAAATTCTCCTAACCCCAAAACTAACTCAAAAAGACCTGGGGTAACTTTATGATAATTTTGAAAATTTTTCTTTTTTTAAATTTCTAGTGTTGACGACAGTAGCACTGTAGTGCTGACATCAACATAGCACTATACGTTAACGTCAACAGGCGTCACGCCTGTGCGTGCCAAATGAGGTGCACCATATGCATCTGACACGTGCGTCGCATGGACCCGCCACGCCCTTTCACTGTACCGCGTATGCATTGCAAGTGCCCCCACGTGTTCGAATCACTGCCATCTGTGTGTCGGGACAACTGACGGGCGCTTGCGATGTATGCGCTAGCTGTCCCGTGCCCATAGAAGAATGGGCCGCATGAGACACGTGCCCATGGAGCCACGTGGGAGGACGTGATTTGCATGAGCCAACCAAACCACCTTGTGGCGGTTACTATAGTACAGTCGGGCCCGTGTGGTGCATGCGCTTGATAGTGCAATCGCCCTCCGACAGGGAGGACAATTTCTGGTAATATCGGGACCCTTTTTTTGCACTTTTTAGCTCGTTGTTGACCTATTTTTTATAGCTAGCCTTATGTATACCACTTTAAAGTAATCATATACGCAAAAAAAAACTAAAAAACAAATCAAAAACTGATGAAAACTAATGACTAATATACACCCATGAAGGGTATAATAGTCACTGTTCTTGAATAACTACCAAAGGTAGTTATATGAAGACAAATATAAACGCAACGTTTAATAATGAAAACATCTCTGCGTGTATTTGTTCCTTCTGTTTTTTCTTCCCTCAAGTTTACACAAAAGAGAAGAATAACTTTGTAGTAAATTGGAAACAAAAAGTTCTATAATCGGTGAAATCATAACACGAATCCAAGTATGTGATTCTTTGTTTTATATGCATATGAACGATCCTGTTTAACATAATCTACGTGATGATGTTCTATAGTATATATTTCCTAACAAAAACCATAATGGATGAAAACTGAAAAACCTTTGTTTCCGGCAATTCAATCACGTTACTGCTCTGATACCACATGTAACATGTAGCATAGATCTTATTACATGTCCCGGATCGGTTATGAAAAAGTTAAAAACGAAAGAAATGTGGAATATCTGATTTCGTTCCATTTTGACTTCCGAAGCAGTCTTCGTAGCCAAAATAAGCTTCAATCTCCTGAAACCTTGACAAAAAATGTTCACCGACAAGTGGTTAATACCTTTCTACAGTTTTTTCAATACGTAAGTGCTCTAACGAGGATCCGTATGCTTACGAATGATGTGAGCAACTACAAGAGACCCCAACCTTTATATATAGCTTTCATATCGGGCTTCCCTATCACAAGCTCGATATAGGTCTGATCTACACTAATCGGATCTATTTTCCTCCTGAACTTTGACATATTAATTTAGGTTATTTATTGATCACTTTATTACCCTTTTTTAGATTGAATTACATAATTTAATTTATAAGTTATTGAAAAACTGGAAAAGAAAAACAATTAACACTTGTCTAACGTAATCATAAAGGACAAAATTGTCTAAATGAAGCAGCACAGCAAGGATCGGATGTTTAGAACGGAGTAGATCTTTACAGTATAATTTGATTCTCCTGTACTTTTAGTTTTGGCCTTTTGAGTTTCGAAACCTGTGTGCAGAAGCATCAGTGTTGAGTTTTGGGGAACATCAGTTACTGCCACTGGAGAAGCTCTTTCAGAGCTGCAGGATCTTATTTCGCGCACTTTCCACAAGAATCGTGAAGGTTTGTAGCTATTGACTTTTGAATGCTTGCTATCTTTTGAAGTTTGTGTTTGTCAAACATCTACAGTCAATACCGTATTGCCATTGGCATTTCGTTGTGGTTGGGAAATTCTCTCTAATGACTAATTTCTCTCGAGTAGTTCGATGATGTGGGTTTTTTGATGCCTATTTCACTTTGTGTTATGTGTTCCTTGTGTGCAAATTCATCTTAACCCTTGTAAACTATGTACACATTCTTAATCTTTGAGAGAATGAGGTTCATCACTATCATGTTCAAAATAGCTAGGATTTCATAAGAAGATGCCATTCATTTAATCTCTAAACCTGGCGTGGAGACACATAAGAACTCTTGAATAGAGATGGACATGGAAAGGAGATTTAAATCCAGTTCCTTAGGTGTTTGTATCTTCTGAATTTGGCATATAGGAGAGAATCACTTCCCAGTTCTAAACAAATGTTTTTTTATTGAATTTACTTGTAATTGTTGCTGTAAAGACCATGGTATATGTATTCTGTTTTGAGTTGTTTTGCTCTGTTTTGATATAGCAACCATTAGCTTAATTGCTTGTCCATCTTTTTTATTTCCTTGTGCAATGTCTTTAGGCAACTACAGAATTAAATATCAAGACCAAGAATTGAGAGAAGCTCTAAGCACTTTCTATAGAAGATCTGATAACTATCCTGGTAACTGATATCTTTGCGGCTGTGACAACAGTCGTGACAATAAACAGCTACTGGATTGGACATTTATAAAGCATGTGGTTATGGTTGCAGATTCCCAATGCACTTGACAGCAAAGTTACTCTGAATTTTGACCATGTAAAACAAGGTCTAAAAGTTTATGAAGGTAAGCTGAATCTTTGTTTGACGTTGTTGCTTGAAGGTAATTTATCCTGTTTTTCTTCTGTATTATGATCATAATTGATCATTTTCTTTCTTCCGGACCTAAAGAAAATAGATTCAGTTCCAACTAGTAACATTAGTAATCTGAAGACATCAAGCAGATGCTAGAGGAGCTTGGAATTGAGAAATGAAAGTAAACTGCACTTCATGGAGGAGTTGGTGAGGAGGAACAAAATCAAAGGGCTGCTGCCCTAGCTGCAATTTTGGCTGCTAGGTCACAAATTAAAGAGAATGGAAATAAGATTCAAATGTAGAAACCAAAGCTCCTTGAGGTTTTAAGATTGTAAATGCTGCATCTGCTTCATTACATGGAAGAAGTGCTGTGGCAACAAAAACTGCATTTAGTGATAAAAAAACTGCCTGGATACTCATGCATATGGCTGGTGAGTAAATGAAAGATTTGTCAGTTTTTTCACTTTGAATGTTTATTTAACACAAAATCAAATAATATGACCCAATCAATGATCACTTTGGAGCATGAAATTGAAGATTCTGGAGGATTAATAATCTGTTGTTCTAATTTCTTGGCCTTAGTTTCTTATCTGGCACTTTCTAGTTGACTTAATTGCATCGGTTACTCCACCATGATGTGCACTTCCAGTGTAGTCAGGACCTGAACAGTTTTGTTTTGATGTGCTGTTATCTTGACTTTTTTTTTCCCAGAAAGTTTATGCTCACTTGCTTACAACACATGGTAATGTTAACATTGAGCTGCACTGCGATATAACCCCAACAACATGTAAGAATTTTATCGCCTTTTGGACGTGGATACTACGATGAACTACCTTCCAGTAGACTTAATATGATATTTTTTTGGTATTTGAGATGCTCTTAGAACATGTATGTTGAATAGGTCATATCCACTTTGCGCAGGAATTTTATGATTCAAGGTGGTCATCCTGCTGGGACTGAGAGGCAAGGTGAATCTATATGGGGTGATATGGTAATTTCTTCGCATTTGGGATACTCTTGGAGCATGCATGTTGAATTGTCACATCCACTTTGTGCAGGAATTTCATCCTTCCAAGTGGCGACTCTACCGGGACTGGGAGAAGAGGCAAATCATGGTTGAGCAGTTGATGGCTTGACTGCATTAGCTGCAAGGTGAAAGTTCCTATTGATTGTTGCTTGCGCGGCTAACCGTAAACATTACACATATTATTTCCTGGTCAAAAGTATATATTTAGTTTTCTAGCAATACTTTATGAATCTTCAATCTTCTTACTATAGTTGAGAAGTTTAGTACTGTGTATCTCAATCCTTACACAAAACCTGACCAGGAAGAAGAGCAGGACAAGGTCAAACACGGGCAAGGTGCTTAGTAGGAGGAAAAATGTCATTTATACACCCTTTCTTTTCGCTGCTGTCATTTAAGTTGGTTGACTTTAACTGAGAATCACATTAGTGTGGAGGTTGGATTGTGTTAGAGCAATCTGGATACAATACAATTGAATCTAGAGATGATGGTGTCGGTGAGAAACATTTGAAAACAACGAATTCTCCAACTGAAGCTGCGGCCAGTCATTGAAACCGGTTGAACTATGATTGCTCTGGCAAAGAAATGAATATTCAGACTTCTCTGGAGTGGTGAGAATCCCTGAATCTTGCAATGGTGGGGGAATATTAGTCAGTATTGTATCAGTTGAACTGTAAAAATTTCTTGACAGGTGGTGAAACTTGAAATGTAAAATTCTGAGACAGCATTTGTTTAGCATAGGGAATTGTTTTTGAAGTTTGCATGTACAATAAGGTTATAGAATTAGTTCTGAGCAATTGCAGACTTGTGTTAGAAAGTGCTTGTGCCTCTGCCACAAGTATGTGCCAAAGTGACCATGTGTAAAGTGAAAGGGAAGCTAAAGTGCCAACTTCCTTTCCTTATTGCAGCCTTTGAACATAAACACATTATTGAGTGTGAATTGTCATAATCTCCTGGTGGAATCTCTGGACCATTATAGTTGCTGCTTTCTCACCAGTTACATCTCTGCTTTCAATATAATAAGACTATTTATTTTCATATCAAGTCCTAACTTTTAGCACCACAAACCTTTGGTGATTATCCAATGCATGAACTCCCATTTGATAGCTTTCAAGTTGTGTAAAAACACATATTATTACATCACATGTGTTTTAAAAATTAGATCATTATAAAATTGATACACAATAAAGATTGAACAAAATTAAATTTAAAATATTATTGAAAAATGGGATTATCTTTTTCAATCAAAGAACTTAAAGTTTAATTTAAATTTTAATTAAAAAAGAAAATTATTAAATAAAAGCTAACTGGGTTATTCTGGTTTATGAAAACATATTAATTTATAAAATTTGGTTCATTAATTAATAAATCAATTATTTTTTAATAATAATGATTACTAAGATAAATCAAACTCAAAAATTAACCGATTCAAAATTTTAGAGATTAAACTGGTCATACTTGTTTATTTTTTAATCATTAAAATTTTCATTTTTTATAGAAGATAAGTATATAAAAAATTATAAGTTCTCACTTTTTATAAAGCGAAAAAGAAAAATGTACTCAGATAGGTTGTTGTCTACTCATCAATGTCCTTTAAAGGACGTACTGTCTAATATAACAATTTGATCAATATATATTTAAAAAGTACTCATAAATTATATAATTTAATATATTAATAATTTAAAATTAAATGAGTTTGAATTAAATGAAATCATTTAGATTAATTTGTTGAACTTGGCTTAATTTAAATTTTAATAAATTTAGATTAAAAATATTGATTTCAAACTAAAGCTTTAACCTTGATAACAAACAATTTCCAATTACATGTAGAATAGGAAACATATATGTAAGAAAACAAGTTTTTATGGATTAGAAAATGGTTTTGTTTGTGAAATTTATGGAAGCTGATTGGCACAAACTTTAGTGAATCTTTTGTCACTGAAATGAAAACACAAAAAATGCTTTTACCTGACAGCTAAATGACAAATGCAAATCTCCACCAAAAACTCCTCTTATCTTCCATCCAAACATAAGAATAACATCATAATGTCACCATATCTCTATTTCTTTTTTTTTAATAACTAAGTTAAATTTACACAGTAAAAGACATAAAATTTTTCTGTAGTTTAAGAAATATTAAAAAATTCAGAAAAATCTTTCTAATTATTTTTTTAAAAAAACTCTTCTTTTAGACTTCAAATAGAAAATAGCGACAAAATAGATAAAGTTAAACATGAAGCAATTCAATGTTATTTATATGATGATTCATCCCAAAGTCTTAAACTTTATTGAACTAACTAAATCTAAATTAAACGAATAATTTATTATAATTATCTTATATTATTTATTCAAGCTAAATTTAACTCATTTAGATCGAATTTAAAAGTTGAATTGAGTTATCATATTATTAACGTTTGAAGTCTAAGAAAGAGTGTTTTTTTTTAATTTTAAAGATCGGGTTGCGATTTTTCCAAAGATTAAACTATATGAATGATCTATGTCTTTACACAAGTTTTACATGTTTAGTATTACACATTTTATTTGTTTTAATTATAAGGAAACTTGTCGAATTATTCCTAACTGCCTACGTATAGGACAAGTATGCTTTACACTCGTCTCTTCTAAAGATCTTTTGTATCAGAAAGTTTATGACAATATGGGATTGCCTTTAAAACAATTTCCACTGCTTGATTCTAAATTTAACAAGGAAAGAGTAAGAGTATGTGAACGAGTAAGGTTCTTAAAAGGAAATATGAGAATTGTACCCGTAAGTTAAGAGAGCTAAAAAGGGCTTTATTATCTGGTTCATCATACTTGAAAGTTTAAAAAGGTTACATACTTCCAATCTGACTTTAATTAGTCGATGGTCTTGTCCAAACTAATTGTTTTAGTCAGTTTGGCATCGTAATTTTCCTATATGCCTTTTGGGGTTACTCTGTGTTGAAGTTGAACTTAAAATAAGTGAAGCGGAATACATAAATATTGAACCTTTTAGACCTGAACCAACACCACAAGTAACACCAATTTAGCCAATTGTATAGGTCATAACTAAGCCTACTTCAGAAGCTTAGTTTATATTCGATGATCTACCCTCAAAGAAATGGAGGGGTAGAATCTATTTTTACACTTTATGTCAAGTCGAGTTTGTATAAACTTAAACTCGAAATTGACTCATAATTCAATTGAATCTATTAACTTTGAACTGGATTAAGCCCGTTAAATTTGAACCGAACTAATTAGTATATTGACTTTGAATCGGTCGAATTAAACCCTAACCCTGTTAATTAGCGTCGGTCGACCTCACAAAACCTCCGGTCAAAGGACGCGCTGACCGAGTCCTTTAGTTTCTTACATGGCACGGCAAGTCAGAAGTTGAACTCAGCTTACGTAGCAAAACAGGAACCTTCGCAATTTCGACTTGATTAGTTGTTCAACTAAACCGTCCAAAGAGATAATGTAAGAAGAGCAAAGCTGTCATTAGCAAACCCAACAAAGAAAAAGATTTGGATTGTAGTTAAGGCAGTGACGTTCCATCTACAATCTAAATTTTTTATAATTATGATATATAAAAAGGTCACAATAATTTAGGCCACACAACACCTTTTGACTCTTCACGTTTTGTCTACCTACACAATACTTTTCAATACTTACCACAAAATTGGATTTTTTAAGACAAGATTAGTATTTATATGAAATTAATAAAAATGTACTAAATTATCGAAAAAAACGTGAAAAAAGTAAAAATTGAAGAATAATTATCGAAAAAACATGAAAATTGAAGAGATTTTGTAATATACAGTCTTATTAAGAGATATAGAATTATTATATCTTTGGTGGGAGCACTTGAATTGGGAAATTGAGAACTTACCCGCTCCTCCTCCTTCTTCTCCTCCTCCTGACTGCAATGATGGTGTCCAATAAACAAGAGTTCCTTAAAACGGTTCTCTAGACATAAGAGAACAAAAACTTATCTACACATTGAGTTCACTTAATGATTTAGCTTAAGTGTGTTTAAGCTCCTTTGTATTAAAAAAAATGATTAATTCAGGAGCCCAAGGACAAGAAGGAGCAGGCAAAACACTTCTTTCCCTGGTGGAAAAAAAGAAGAAAAGAACAGAAGAGATCTTGTTGATCTAATATTGCTATATAGTAGACACACCCTACCCTCTAAACCTGGACCACATAACCCAAAATATGTTTAGGATCTCTCCATCTTGAGTTCAAAGAAGCTGAAACAATCCCATTACAGAAAAAGGCTATATACATATGTAGCACTTATACACAAAAATGAATAGACATCTGTAGACATGTAGGGCAATCAAATACGAATATGCTGATATTGTTTCTGGTGAGAATTAAGGTTTAGGGTAAGGACAAAGAAGGTAGAGACAACAAAAGACCAAGTTGTATATAATGTGGTTGGAGATGCAATGATCATTGATCAGCGTTTGAGTTGGGGGTGTGAAGACAACTCAGAAAAAAAAAACAAGGGTGCAAGTCAAATGAGTTGAGAGATTGTGATGTGAAATGGAATTGGAGGAGGTAGCTAAATATGGTTTTGGATTTCATTGAGAAATGTATATTATACTGAAAAAAGTGGACAAGCATGCATGTACTATATCTTTTGTAAATAAAATATATAATTATAAATTTTCGATATATATAACAATCTTTAACTTTAAATTACGCGATTTTAACATGTAAACTGTCATCATAAATTAATATAAATTATAATATTATTTATTATAATTCACTAGTTAATATTTTAAATTAAAATTTTAATTCATTAGTTGAACCAAAGTAATAGATTTTAGAAAAAAGATTAGAATTATTGGTACATGATATAAAATAAGTTTCAACATGTATCTAATGTTAGATTAACCATGCGTGTTTTTTAAAAATGATTTGAACCACTCTTTTGAAGAGCATGCACGGCCTAGATATTGGAGAAAGGATGGGAATTAGTAGTAGTATATGGCATAAAATAGGTAGTGGTGTATGGTATGTGGAGGGGTTAATGTTAAGAGTATAGAAAAAGGGAAAAGAAGTTGGGAAAGGTAAAGAAATTTGGCAGAGTTTGGAGATGGATTAGGAGGCAAAAGAATGTGTTGGGAGAGTGGTTTTGATGATGATATGCACGCCGGCAGCTTTAGCCAACACTCTGTCTCTCTATCTCTCTAAACCCTATTGGCACGCCTGCACCTCAGTCACTCACTCACTATCCACTAAACAAAAACCCTATGCGTTCAAAACACTTTCAATGTCTTTCTCTCCATGAATAAAGCTAACCCACTAACCAAATCTGTGATCTCTTACGTACCTTATTGTTGTCTTTGTTTTCCTTTTCTTCGTTTTCCTCTCATCTTTTGTCAGACAACACTTAACTATTTTCTATACATTAACCATTCCATACCCACCTTCTATGTCTTTTTAAAGAGTAACCTATATTAGTCTATACGATATGCTATGTTTTGTGTATTAAAGATAGGAATACTGAACTATTCTCATCGGTTACACAAAAAGAAAAGTAGATTTATATTCTTATAGATTCCTCTACCCTTTATCAGCAGCAGCTCTCTCTGTATTTGTACCTCTTCAATTCTACACTTCAATTATCTTAAGTTTATAGGGTTGCGGCCCAAAAGAGAGAGAGAGAGAGAGAGAGAGAGAGAGAATCCAACTTGAAAGATCCTAACTTTAATCATTTCTCTACCCCAATTCCACAGTTAAAAACACAAACACCCATCCCTCTCTTCACTCTCCAACAAAAGATCAACAACCCAAGTTTTTATATTTGATGTGGGTCTTTGTACATGTTAAATGGATACCTTGTTCAGACTAGTCAATCTCCAGCAATCTGATCAATCTTTCAATTCTACTAGCAGAACCTCCAGTAGCTCCAGATCCTCAAGACAAAACCATAGCAGTAACCATTATCAGTACCAGCAAGAAGACGAAGAATGCTTCAATTTTTTCATGGATGAAGAAGACTTCTCTTCGTCTTCTTCTAGGCATTACTATCCTTATCACCATCAACAACAATATCATCAACACACTCCATCCTCTACCACTACTACTAACACCAGCACCCAAACAACTACTCATCCTCCACTTGACTCAACCGACTTCTCCGTCTCTCTTTCTCGTGACCTCAACTTTGATTTCTCCAGCAATTGGTCCACGGACATCCTACTCGAAGCTGCTCGGGCCATCGCCGATAAGAACAGCGCTCGTGTTCAACAGTTGATATGGATGCTTAACGAACTAGGCTCTCCTTATGGTGACACCGAACAAAAGCTTGCTTCTTACTTCCTCCAAGCTTTGTTCAGTCGCATGACTGATTCTGGAGAAAGGTGCTACCGTACTTTAGCGTCAGCTTCGGATAAAACATGCTCTTTTGAGTCCACAAGGAAAATGGTATTGAAGTTTCAAGAGGTGAGTCCTTGGACTACTTTTGGTCATGTTTCGTGTAATGGTGCAATCATGGAAGCTTTTGAAGGTGAAAATAAATTGCATATTATTGATATAAGCAACACATATTGCACCCAATGGCCTACTTTGCTCGAAGCTCTCGCAACACGCACCGAAGAGACACCCCACTTGAGGTTAACCACTGTTGTGACAACCAAAACCAGTGCAGTTAGTTCAAGCAATGGAGGATTAGCTGCAGTTCAAAGATTAATGAAAGAAATAGGAAACAGAATGGAAAAATTTGCAAGGCTTATGGGTGTTCCATTTAAATTCAATGTCATACACCACGCAGGCGATCTATATGACCTAAACTTCGCCGAGTTAGACATTAAAGATG
This sequence comes from Erythroxylum incrassatum, assembly GCA_026546855.1. Lineage (NCBI taxonomy): Eukaryota > Viridiplantae > Streptophyta > Magnoliopsida > Malpighiales > Erythroxylaceae > Erythroxylum > Erythroxylum incrassatum. The sequence continues at coordinate 3,712,835 of JANVCL010000214.1, read as the reverse complement.
ATGAAGCTTTGGCGATCAACTGCGTTGGTGCTTTACACTCGATCAGTTCAGCGTCCAATAGCAGAGACTATGTCATCTCAAGTTTCAGAAGATTACAGCCGAGAATCATCACTGTGGTCGAAGAGGAAGCTGATCTCGAGGTGGGCATTGATGGGTTAGAGTTCTTAAAAGGTTTTCAAGAATGCCTACGATGGTTTAGGGTTTACTTCGAGTCATTAGATGAGAGCTTCCCAAGAACAAGCAATGAAAGATTGATGCTTGAAAGAGCAGCAGGGAGGGCCATCGTTGACTTGATAGCATGTCCACCGTCTGATTCCGTTGAACGGAGGGAGACGGCGTCTAGGTGGTCGGGACGGTTGCATGCCTGCGGGTTCACTCCGGTGACTTTCAGCGACGAGCTGTGCGACGACGTACGGGCCTTGTTGAAGAGGTATAGGGAGGGTTGGTCAATGACACAGTGCGGGGATGGTGGTATGTTCCTGTCTTGGAAGGACCATCCTGTTGTGTGGGCTTGTGCCTGGAGACCCTTCTGATTGATTGATCAGCGTGATGGTTTCATCTCTTTTCCCTTTTTTAGATTTTTTTGGGTTGAAGTTTAGTGGAGTGAATGGCACGTGTGATGCGTTCTTTTGACACGTGCATGAAAGTGATCATATCATGTGTGGGGATGGTGGAGAAAAAGATAGAAAGGTTTGGGTACGGAATTTGCTTTGATTTGAAAAAAAAAGAAGTAAATTATTTACTTTTCACCAACCTTTGTTTGATTACATAATATTATTTTTTTACGGATTGATTAAATATGATTTTTAATATAATTTTTTGAAAAAATATAAACACTAATTAATAAATATTTTTATTAAACTTTCTCAAATCCCGTATTAGCAGAATTTTTATTGAAATATTGTTGTCGTAAATCACCTATTTTACTTCACAAATCTAACACTTGGCATTTCTAACTTGAGTAGGTTGGTCAAATTTGGGATGAAAGTTATTGGTAGATAAATGGTAATAATAATCATGCGTACAATCACACTTAAAGTATCGAAATAAAGAAAAAACAACACAAAGATTTAACGAGGCTCGATCAATGATACTTACGTCTTCGGGCAAGTACAGAGAGAATTTTACTATAAAAAAACGATACAAATAGAATCCTTTTCATCTAGGTTTTATTTTCCTTTAAATAATAAATCTCTTGTGCCTCTCAAAACTAAATCGGTCTAACCTAACTAGTTTTATAGGTTTCCGTTTTTTTCTAATTCGGGTCACACCGCGAGTTTATCAGGCAAGGTTGCCATTCAGATCCACCAAATTTCAAGACAAAATAACAACAGATTCGTTTATTCTTCTAAAGCCAAAAGACGTGCATTTAATTTACAGCTAATGAAAAGATAGAAAGTTTAAGATTTATGTCTTGGTTTATATTACAAGATGCTAGGAGCCAACATTTGACTTATGATGCCGTGTCATCTGCTGTCTGTGGAATTAAGCAGATAATTGAGACAAAAAGCCATATTTTCTTAACTTTAATGGTTTGGTTCTATCCCTTTTAAAATTTGGTGTTTTCTCTTTGTTTTTTCCAAGTTTCGAAATGGGTTTGGTATTTGGTGATATCAACGAATACGAGTGATGTACTTAATCACATGTAATAACTAATTGAAAGTTGTTAGAATCTTACACCGCCACCACAAAAGTGATTAGGATTGGTTAACTCTTTAATAGAACCCTTTTCCTAAATGAATGTAATATACCAATGTTATAAAAATCAAACCAAAAATTAAATAAGACAAGATGTTTAAGATTTAAAAGGTTCAATCGGTATTAGATCGTCATAAAATTAGCTAAAGATTAAATAAAATTAAAGAATTTGAAGTATGATTGAGAGATATTGTCTTTATCTATTAAAGTATTTAAAGTTTAATCGAAAAAAGATATTAATATTTAAAAATTAATTGATTTATTTTAATTTATAAGAAATTATTAATTGATAAAAAATTGACGGATTAATTAATAAATTAGATGTTTTTAATAACAAGAGTTATTAAAACAAATCGAACTAGAAAGTTGAAAATTGAACCGAAAAATTTAACGATTCAAAGTTTTTACTGATGAATCGATTAAATCAATTAGAATTTTAATCATTGTATTATACTTAGCCCCTTTTCTTTTTTTTATAATTTTACCACCAAATGAGTAAAATTTTTATAAAAGATCGAATTAGGAAAGACTTTCAAAGTTCTCTTAGTAAGTCTAATGATGGGTTAGAATAAAAAAAGTTATATTTTTTCTTATAACATAATTTCTATTTAAATAAAATTTTAAGTATCCATAATAATCTGTAAATTATTTATTTATTAAGTTACTTATAGAATTAAGGCTAATTTAAAATATACTTAATTTTGTAATACTAACCCGAGTTTTAAAAAGTAATATTTAAATATTTAAATTTGTAATTTTTAACAAAATTTAAAGTTAGGACCATTTAAATATTTTAAATAATTACTTAAATTTTATCTCAGAATTAAGAAATATCTTTTTCTGTGACATAATTTATCTATAATAAAACTTTTAGAGAGATTTCTCAAAAAAAAAAGTATTCCAATTTAGACTCTAGATTTGATTTTGGCCACAATGAGAATAGAAAATCATTACTTTTAACCACTCAAACTAACTTGTAGTGGCCAGCATATTCTTGTGCATATAAGGGTGTTTCTCAATACCTTGTTTTGATGCCTAACACTCCATCTTCCACACCAGCTTTATAGCCATTGATAAACTAAAGGATCCCACCACCAACTCTCTTATCTAAAGAGATGGCCCCTCAAACCTCAAGAAAGCAATTTCAATTCCCTTCATGGTGGGAGTGGTAAGGAAGTTCAAGAAGCTTGGTACTTTTTTGGCCTTTTGAAATAAGACCAAATGAAAGTTCCTATTAGTGGGAGCTTCTTTTTAGGCTTCGTCTTCACATCTCAATCGTTTTGACGAGACTTGCCTGCTTCTTCCAGCTTAACATTACCCCACTCCTTTTGTTTGCTCACTTTCTTTTTTCTTTGTATCACTTTTCTTCCTCCAATGCCAATTCACTCACAAAGTCTGTTTATTTCCTTTTGTGGTGTTCTACACCAATAAAAAGACACATAGGCCCATGTATCTTCTTTAATGGGGTTAAACGCTTTAAGTCGTTCGATTTCTTTTTCACCATTGACTAAGACCTGGTAGCTGTCGAAGCTTTTGCTTAAATGGGACCAAGTTTTGAAGCATAAAGAGTGAGGAAGGAGTGGTGGTTTCTGGTTTGGCTTTAGAAGCTTAACTTCCGTGCAATGGCTTTCGGCTTTATGGCCTTAGAGCACATGCTATGCGTACTTTAGCCTCTGGTATTATTGGCATACCAAAACTTCTTTTTTCTTCATTATTTCTAGTGGGTGACTGATAAGCTGCAGCATCTCCCCCACACTCGAACAAAAGAAGATATAAGAGGTTGCATACCTTTTCTAAAAGCTCTAGACTTTAACATCCTAAATTATTTTACCAGGCAGTAAGACGATATAGTTATCAGACAGAAAGACAGAAGCCTGCTCCTTATTTTCTTTGAGTCCAATCTTTCGTCCAGTTTTATTTTGTCTTATTCTGTCTTATAGAATCTCAATCATTTATTTTGCGAGTCTTATACGAGTCCCATGCGAGATCTACATAAATAAATTGCTGAGATTTATTAGACACAATAAAACACCATAATATTGGACAAAGAATCTGAACTCGTTTTCTTTGTGGACAGTATGGACACTTTGTACTTACTTGCCATCATAAAATCATCAAATACAGTTCACAACAGTAAAGTACTCTAATTAAGTTTAATCAAAAGGTATTATTGAAAAAATAAAAAACTTAATAAAGAAACAAACATAAAAATTTACGTAAAAAACCTCACGAAATAGAAAAAATCACATGCTAAATTGACAAATAATTCACTAATCACAAATAATGATTTACAAGATCTGATTTCTCAACTCACGACAACATATTATCTTACAAAAATTTAGGATTGAAATCAAAATTGATATTAAAATCAACAAACTAACTACTCAATCTCAAATTTTTTGGTTATTTGGCATTTTCCAATAAACAAACCTAAATCTTCTCTTTTATATTTCGAGTTAAGTTTTCCGTAACATATACAATCACGTACATAACCACGTAAGTGATCGCGTATTTTCTAATGTTACTTAAATTGCAGACTTACACGATTACAGAAAGTTATACGGTCGTCACACATGGTCCTATATATCATCTACATAAGTGTGTAAACGATCATATATGTCTTTACTCTTCACATGGTTACAAAGACTTATACAATTGATCTACACAGTTGTGTAAGTCAAGTGCACGGACCTGTAATACCCTACATGACCTTTTATCTCTCTGGAAGAACTTTTTCTATCTTATCTTAATGTGTTCGTCATTCTCACATAAATCTAAGCTAAAAGCTTGCTCTGTTGTAATGTTATTTGAGTGTTGGTTCAAATTCAATTTGATTTTGTAATTTGGCTCAACTGGTATTGACATTGTTCGGTGGATCACTAGAACACACAAACTGTGTCTTCTTGTGCCACTTCTGGTTTAATATGTGATTGACCCAATAAAAGAGCCCAATTCCTGACCAGTCTTGCTTGCCCATTTGGGCTATTAAACCTTTGCACAACCCTTGTCAAGTGGGCAAAAGATAGTTGGACATTCTCCACTTGAGTAAAAGTTGTAGGACTGAGTTTAACATCAATTGATTCGAACCTCCACTTAATTTCACCCAAGCTTCGTTTAGGTCATAGATAGTTCACCCGAGTTTGGGTCTATATAGAGTAACAATTGTATTGTAAAAACTTGTTTTTGCTACGGTTTGAATGAGTTTCTTTATAAGTTATTGATTCATTTTTCGATCAGGATTAAATGTGAATAACAATCTAATTTAGTTTTTAAATTCAACTGAATAAATTAACTATTAAATCACTTCAAGTTTAAAAACTATATTTAATTATTATGTAAACGATATTTGATTAGTTTATTTTTAATATTCATATCACATGCATTCTATCGATATTTTTTAACTAATTCATAAAAAATAGTTTTTTTAACTAAAAATTTCGAAAATTATAATATTCAAGAGATTTCTTAAATTAACTTACCCTTCTTCGGTTAGTATTGACCTACTAAAGCAACAAAATCTCTTGTAGATTTTGGAAGAACAGGGGAAATCATAAGCATTGTTCATCATCTCTTTCAAGTTTTGTTTCCCAGAGATCCAATCCATCTTTTTCCCTGGTCATTGCCATTTCTTCATGTGCAACCTGTACTTTTACTGAAATGACCATGTTACTGTAATTAAGCCAAGTATTTGAAGATGCAGGGAGTTCCATCACATATCCATAAAAAGGTATGCACTTCTTCAAAGCTAATAGTAACATCACCAGAACAAATAGATTTTTGGGTTATGAGTAAATGCTTTTGAAGAGTAGTGAAACCAGCTAAAGAATAAGCAGATAGCATTAACATTATTATACACTAAAGTTCATAGTAATCGAGCTATTTACTACACTCAACCAGAAGGAAGTCTCCACTTCTTATGCCAATAGATTGACACTCTTGGCCAAGCTGGGAATCCAAAATTGTAATCAAGCGGTCGATCGGCAGGTCCCCCAACTATCAAAGGTAACCACACATATCGTGAGTCCCTCAAATCGGCCGGATTCCATCGATCTGCCATGAAAATGAATGAACCAGGCAATCCTGGTAAAGGTATGACAAATGTGCTTTGTGCAAAAAAAGTTGTTAGCCGAAACATCTTGTTCCCTCCAACACAAGGGTTTCCCATGGTCTCCCATGGACCCATAACCAACTCAGCCGCATGCGCTAAGGCCTCATTTGGTGCCCAGCCAGTGCATCCTGATGTGATCATGTAGTAAGTCCCTTCATGCTTAAAGAGAGCCGGGGCTTCCCGGTGCTGTCCGACAAGAACTTTTCTCACGACGTCTGTGACATCAAGATAATCTTTAGTAAGAGGTCCAATGTGGAGTTCACTGTTGTCCTCAGAGGAATATATGAGATATGCTACACCGTCATCATCTTTGAATACTGTCATATCCCTGCTGTCACAGCCATGCGGTCGTTTGCTGTATAGGTAATCAAAAGGACCCGTTGGGTAATCGCTAACTGCAACACCGACACCAGCTTTCGTGTAGTTGACATCATCAATATGCATCCACATTACATATTTCCCTGTATATCCATTGTATATAACTTTCGGCCTCTCAAGCACGTTGGATTTGTGAAGATCATGAGTTTCATTTGTCTCTTCTGCCGCCAGCACTATACCTTCATTTTTCCAGCTCCATAGGTCCTTGGAGGAGTAGCAACCAACTCCAATAATGTCAACCTAAACCAAAGTGCATAAAAAGATCATATCAACTTTAATAAGTGGCTATATTCGAAAGACAAAACGTGTTACATGCTATGTGCATAGCGAAATCAAGATCAATGAGCAAAAGACAATATATTAAGAACATTATGAAGTGCTAGACATTTTCTAGCAGTTCGAACTCCATGAGCATATTTAAAACATTAGGCCTGAAACTTCATTTTGATTTTATCCATAGAAGGAACAAAATAAATTAATCAAGTTAAAATCTTCGAACATGACTAATGTCAAACAATCCAGAACTACTATTTCAGAGAAAGTAAATCAAATCCCTGTGCATATTAAAATTATAGTTTGAAAGCACTAGAAAAGCTTTCCTGTGCTTACCAAATACTTCGATACAACAATTTTGAGGCATTAAGTTATATTCTCCTGCTCACTAGCACACTACACTGCTGGTGCTATGTTTACCATAGATGGGAAAGAGTTCTGAAATCCAAGACTAATCAATTCAGCTGATTTCTGAGGCTTTGGACTGGACTGGTGCAACTTAATCCAGTCAAATGAAATTATGCAAGAACTAGTTTCTTAAGAGAGAAATGGACAATGACCGAAAGTTGTAACAGAAAATGGGAAGATGGAAGAATATAATCTAAGGAATCATACCTATTTCCCTGCTTTGCAAGAGAAAACTATTTTTCAATGGAGCTCCTAGCAACTATATAAGGAAATAAGGCCCTCAAGTACCTTTCAAAAGCATATACTATTTTATCTAAAAGGTCTTGCAAAACATACGGAAACAGAGATAGAGCTGAACCACAATATATAAGACCTTGAATGGACATGTTGACTTAACACCACCTTTCTTATCCAAACCTCAGTTTCATATATTTGACCATCCCACCAGATTCAATTTCCCTCAAATAGGTATTAACTACCATAAACAAATCCAAAGATCAATCTGTGAACCACACAATTGAATGCCAGAAACTTCAAGTGAAACTTTCTATCATCACCAGCTCAGCTACCCAGGCAAAAGAATGTTACGTAGATTTTACAATTCCAACACATGGAAGCTAAGACCAACCAAAAGAACATAAGTACTCTATATATCAAACCTACATCAGAATGATTGATATTATAAATCAGATCAGTACCAAGTTACAATTGGCATTTAGTTATACCAACTCAAAATGGAAACAGATCTCATACCACTGACTACTAAAGTTGATATTTACTTGGTGATCATTGAACAAATGAATCCAGTATAAGGGTCAAACAGAATCCACTTTCAATATTTGATGGAATCAATTAGAAGTTAAGTTTTCCACTGGTTTGGTACAAAAAACAATTTCTCCCAAAAGGTGAATTCGATAATACAGAAAACATGCTGCCGAAGCAGAGTATTATGAACCAGAATCAACTATACAATTTCGGCAAATCAAAAGAAGAAAACACAATGAATTTTCTATTCAGAGGCCATAAATTCTTTATGATATTTTTATAGAGGAATAAGGACTGTCAAGAAGCTGGTGATAGAATATGGTCAAATGAATATCTCCCACTTACCCGTGCTGCTGCTTTCTTGTGAGCATGAAATGTTGGTCCATCTTTGTACTCTCCGTACCAATAGTATGTCCTAGATTTCTCATCATACAGAATGCCCCCTCCATGAGCTTGAATAGGATTCCCGTCTGTATCCAACCAAATCCTCCCAGGATAATAGTAAGAACTATCATTGCTATCACTATTAGTCGGACCTATGGCAGTTTTCATACCAGGAAAGAATAAGTGCCTAAGTTGCGAACTTTCGTCAAGAAATTCATCGATCAGTGTGGTTGGCTTTTGAGGCCGTCGTTTTGCTGCACGTGGTGATCTTTTCCTAGGTGGCGGAATTTGAATATTCTCATGTTCAACTTCTTCAAGTTCACGAATGACAGGGTTATGACTCATACCAAATTGGGCCACTCCACCTTTAGCACCATAGTGGTTCACAAGGGAGTATAAATGAAGAAATAGTAGAAATCCCACCAAACTCCAAAGCACTGTAGACAATGAACATCTGCTCCCTGCAATGGAATTGAAAGAGGTTGATTTCCTGTATTTGTTCCTCATCCTCATTTTCTTTCCTCTTTTACCTCCAATGTAACACTGCAATTAAAAGAATGGAACATGTAGAGATCCAAGTAACCGGACCAAACATGAGCAACGGCAAAACTGTTCTATATTAGTTATTGAAATGATAAGAACGCTCAAGACTCCAGAGCAAAAAAATAATTGCACATATGAACTCAGAGATGGTTCTTTGCTAAACATCGAATGACAACAATTGGTAATAATCTCCC
>JANVCL010000214.1:3667792-3687078 GCA_026546855.1 Erythroxylum incrassatum | reverse complement strand
AGTCTGGTATATAAAAATTAATAAGTTTATTTTAATTTATAAAATTAAATAGTTTATAATTAATTCATAAATTAATTAATTTTTAATAAGAATAATTATTAAAGCAAATCCAATTACAAGCAGAGCCTGTTGACTCTTGTGTATATAACTTAAGTCACTCGTGCATTTCTCACTTCCACTGATAAACCCTGTAACTATGGAAGCACCTGTGTGTCCCTCCAATTCTCAGCCACCACGCTTCGAGCCAAACGTCGAAACAATAAAACGCAGACTTCTCAAAAAGGGCGTGTACCCAACTCCCAAGATCATCCATACCCTCCGCAAGAAAGAAATCCAGAAACACAACCGCAAGCTCAACAAAATCGCCAAGACCCAACAATCCCCTCCACTCACTCCCACCCAGAAACAAGCTCTCGATGAAGAATTCCACTTCGAGACCCTGAAAAACGAATACAGAGACTTCACCAGGGCTATAGAGACTCCGAGCAGTAGTAGCAGGAGTGGTACTTGTGGCTTGTTGGTGGGGAGACCGTGGGAGAGGATAGAGAAAGTGAAATTGAGAGAGATTGCCGGTGGAAGCAATGGTTTTTATGGAGGGACGGTGTTGAAAAGACAGAACTTGAAAGATTTAAAGCAAGTTTTTGAAGATGATTTGAGGTGGGTTTTGGATAATGATATTGAGTTTGAAGATGGTAGTTGGTTGAATGATCAAAACCAACCAACTTGGGACCCCACCAAGAGGAAGCGCAGTGAGAAGGAGGCAATTGGGTTCCTTGTCGCCAGGTGTTTTGATGATTTGCTGAGGTTTTTTATTCTTTTGTATTCGAAGTTGAATATATGGATTGTTTTGACTGATTTGCACTTTGTTTTGGGTGGTTAGATTAAGTAGCATAAATGTCACTGCGAGGGACTGGAAGTTGGGGAGGATAATGAAGCAATGTGGTTTGCTGTTTACCGAACGGCAGATGCTGAGGATTGTGGAAGGACTTGGCGATAAGGGAAAATGGGAACAAGCATTGGCTGTTGTAGAATGGATGTATGGTGATAAGAGGCGAAGAGATTGTAAGAGCAAGTAAATCTTTTCTCAGCTTTTCTTTTCAATTTGAATACTAGAGGTGCTAATACTACCATCAAAAACTTTTCTTGGTGGAGATCATGCTGGTAAATGCAAAGGCATTTCTTGCACATGGATTGCATTGTTGTTGTGTGGCTAGAATAGTGACGATGATATTAGTCTAATTACTTGTCTCTGGAGAATCTATATATGTAATTTTGCGTAGGAAGATCTACTGACAATTCCTTGCTCATTATGACATGCTCTATATTGGGCCACATGTGACTTGTCATTTGGTCTCTTTTCATAGTCATTCTGATGATTGAGTGTTTCTGACAGACCGTTGGTTTTTTATTTTTTATTTACAGACTGTTAGAGTTCCTTTTGGGTAAATAATGTTCTTAATATCTTTCTTGTTCCTCAATTGTGAAGAGAAATAAATACTGTGTCATAAGTGGATAGTTGTCTAAATCTTCATATTACACCGTGTAAAGCTTTCAATGTTTTTGTAGGTATGTTTACACAAAACTATTGTCAATTCTTGGAAAGGAACAGAAGTCTCAAGAAGCGCTTCGAATTTTTAATCTAATGCGTGTAATGATCCGTTACCTCATTAATTTGATGTATCAACTATACATACATACGTAATACATATATATACAGTTGCATTTGTCTATTCTCATCTTTTATGGTATATATATTCCAATTATTCACGGACTGGTGATTGTTCAGGAAGATCGTGATACTTATCCTGATATGGCTGCATATCATAGCATTTCTGTTACACTTGGTCAAGCTGGTCTTCTCAAAGAGTTGATTAAAGTCATCGAATGTATGAGGCAGAAACCCTTTAAAAGAACCAAAAATTTGCACTACAAGAACTGGGATCCAGTCCTTGACCCAGATCTTGTTATATACAATGCTGTAAGAAAGGAATTATGATTGAATGCTTGCATTTTGGTCCAAATATCAATAACATAACTATCTGATCTATTCCAACCTTTTTTTCCAGGTGTTGAATGCTTGTATTCCGACCCAGCAATGGAAGGGTGTATCCTGGGTGTTTAAGCAGTTGAGAAAGAGCGGTCTTAAACCTAATGCAGCAACATATGGACTTGCAATGGAGGTAATCACTTGCTGATGGCATAGATGGCAGTATTAAGTTTACTAAGTTCCAAGTATGGATGCTTCTAAGTATCTTAATTCTACATTATATGTCTTGGATAACATTATGGGTAGTATAAACTCAATGTAAATATTATTCTTTCTAACATTTTCCCAAAACTTCTTGATAACTACATCGATATTTAGCATGCAAAAAGAGACTGCATGATTTTATGTCAATATTAGAGCATGAAAACTATTCACTAGAAAAATGTAGTTGGCAGACAGCAGTTACTTTTTCAGCATGGAGTCTAGGTATTTGGATGACCTTGACATGTACCTCTAAGCATAGTTGTAAACTAGGTTGCATTCTGTTTCATATTATCATCTAGAGATGAATTTGTGTTCAGTTTGAAATGTCAGTGAATTTCTGTATGGAAGTTGCAATCTTTCTTCACATATTCTTATATCCAAGTCTTACAAGATGTTCTGTTTAAAGGTGATGCTTAATTCAGGAAAGCATGACCTTGTTCACAAACTCTTTGAGAAAATGAACAGAAGTGGAGAAACACCAAAAGCTCTTACTTATAAAGGTAGTTTGCCTGGTATCTTTATGGGAAAGTTTATATCATTTGAGCTAGGGCTTATTCCACAACTTTACAGTTCTGGTCAAAACCTTTTGGGGGGAAGGTAGAATAATAGAAGCAGTGGACGCAGTAAGAGAGATGGAAAGAAGAGGAGTGGTTGGAACAGCTAGTGTATATTATGAACTGGCTTGCTGCCTTTGCTACAATGGGAGGTGGCAAGATGCTATCCTAGAGGTTAGTGCCTGTGTATTGTACATTATTTGTTCTTGAACTTTTAGTTGTTTAGGTATAACACTTTAAGCTAATGCTTACATTTACTGTGACTATACCTGTGTTGTTCATTATTACGGGACGTTATCTTCTCATGATGATTCCTGCAGGTTCAGCGGATAAAAAAGCTTCGGCATAGTAAACCCTTGGAGGTTAGTTTTACTGGCATGATAGTGTCTGCCATGGAAGCAGGACATATTGATGATTGCAAATCAATTTTTGAGCACATGAAATCCCACTGTGTTCCTAACATTGGGACCATAAATATTATGCTTAAAGTTTATGGCCAGAATGATTTGTTCTCTAAAGCTAAGGAGTTGTTTGAGGAAATTAAAGGGGTCAAAGATGGTGGCACTCCCCTTGTGCCAGATGTGTTCACCTATAGTTCAATGCTAGAGGCATCAGCTAGAGCGTTGCAATGGGAATACTTTGAATATGTGTACAAGGAGATGGTATTCCACGGTTATCCTATGAACCAAAGTAAACTTGCATTATTGTTAGTCAAAGCATCTAGAGCTGGAAAGGTTTGGCTTCAACTATATGAAATTAATTTCTTGTTTGAATTCAATATATGCTGCTTCTAAAATATGCTCTCTCTTTTTGCAGTTTCATCTTCTAGAACATGCATTTGATGCAATTCTGGAGGCTGGAGAAATTCCTTATCCATTGATGTTCACTGAAATGGTACTTCAAGCCACTTCTAAACAGGAATTTGCAAGGGCTGTTTCCCTAGTCAATGCTATTGCTTATGCCCCATTTCGGGTTAGTGAAAGGCAGTGGATTGATCTTTTTGAGAGAAATGCTGATAGAGTCAGTCGGGATAGTCTAGGCAAGCTGTTGGATTCACTTGGAAATTGTGAAGTAACATCAGAAGACACATTCTCAAACTTATCAAGAGCATTGCATTCTCTCTGCGGATCAGGCACATCCAAAGAATTGGCAAGTCTTGTTACTTTTGACACACAAATCTCGCATGAGTTGCATTGCAATGCCACAAATCAGCTGGCTGCCGTTGACAAGGAAGAAAATGGGACAAGTTCCGCTGCAACCGCAAGTGCTGCAGATGACAATTCTGAGATCGATGCAAGTCTGTTCGGCAATAGAACCGACGTTGAGACAGATACGTTTCCTTTAGATGATTATCAGTTTTACAGTGACCTAACCAATGTTACAGATGAGATCTCTAGTCCACAAATTAGTGGCAGTGACCCAGATGAAACAACTAGCTCATTGACAAACATGGAGATTTTTGTTGAGGACATGGCAACTGGGGAATCTACTGAATGCCTGGACAACAAGTTCCCAGAATTTCCGTCCGCTGGACACTGGAACAAACTCGATGAGGAACTCAAAATACCAGTAAACGATGACAATGGTTCAAACTCATCCAAGTTACCCTCAGCATATGAAATACTAAATACTTGGAAAATAAGCAGGTAAGAGATTGATGTTTTACCGGTCAGAGTGAGCAGAAGTATCAGATAATGCTCTACGTAAATAGACAATTGGCCTCATAGACTTGTAAAAGTGCAAATATAGCTCAAGAAATAGATGATTACTTCCATGTTACTGAGCATGCATCCATTTATTCTGATTGAGTTTAATGAAATTAGAGGATTGAATTGTGTCCAACTTGTTTAATGTCCTAAACAATTATAGAATTTTATGATTTTAATCAAATTTAAGATTTATCATTTTTAATTATATAATTTCAAACTTTATGTTTAACATATTATTTTTAGGGTTTATTTAAAAAGTTTAAAAAATATTAATTTTTAAAATTTTTCATTATTATTTTTTAAATTTTGGTTAAATATAACAATAATATATACATGATATAAACATTATATATCATACACATTACTAATTAAACCTTGCATACATTATGATTTAATTGAATTCTTCAAGTGCAAACAAAATAATTCAGATCAAATTTAAAACTTGAATTAAATTACGATATTAATAACATTTGATTATTTTGATATTTATATTACGCATTTTTATTTTTTATTTTTGCTAAAATCTATGGTAAAGAATTTTTAAAATTTTAAAAATCAATAAAATTTAAACTAAATTGAGATTTTTCTGAAAAATTAAATCAAAAATATATTTCTTTTACCCTTTTTTCTATTTTATAAAATTTTAAGTATTTTAGTTACGAGCAATCCTTTTTAGTTAATTCATAAATAAATCATAAAATAATGATTTTCATTATAAATTTTTTAAGAAGGTAAAACAATATGGCTAAATTACCCTTAATTGAGTGACTTCTTCTCTAGAACCCTAAATTCGCAGTACAGCCCTGCGTTCCCATCTTCAATAGAAATGGAGGATCCAACTGAGAAATCTTTGTGAGGATCTAACCATTGATATCTTTGCCCAATGTACACGATCGCCCGAAAACTACCCTCTAAGTCTCTCACTGGACTCTTCGCATTATCACCAAAACCCATATCTCGTTTCCTCTCCGCAGCGGCTGAGTCTCGGACCAACAAGCTCGAGCGCATCGCGGACGAGCTACTCAGTCTCTCCAAGCTAGAAAGATATGACTACGCGATCCTTTTCAGGCTGAAAATGGGTCTGGACCGATTTGGCTCGGCTGGGTCTGGACCCATTTTGACGACGGGTTCAGCTGCCGGATCTGGGGCGGCCGACACGCCGCCGACGGTGGAGAAGACAGCGTTTGATATAAAACTGGAAAAGTTCGATGCGGCGGCGAAGATCAAAATTATAAAGGAGGTTAGGACTTTTACTGATTTGGGTTTAAAGGAGGCTAAAGATTTGGTGGAGAAAGCTCCTGTTGTTTTGAAGAAGGGTCTTACAAAAGATGAAGCCAATCCTATTTTAGAGAAGCTTAAAGAATTGGGAGCTACTGCGGTACTCGAGTGAATTTTCATTTCTTTTTGCAATTTCCAAGTTTTTTGATTGATGTAGAATAATGTAATGCTCAAATTGCTGAAATGAAATTATTTAAAGAAAATTTGGCAGGTTGTTTATGCTTCTTCTTATCTGTGCCCTGTTTGAAACTTTTTTGTTTCAAGCTCGAACCTTTTTCGTCTGTTTCTGTTTCAACACCACTCTCTCCCTTGTTCCTTATTTATGGCGTTTGTTGGGTTTTGAATGGATGAAAGGTGAATGTTTTTTCGTCTCTCTTTGTGTGTTTTGAGTGAGTGCCACCATTTTTAGTCTTCTTCATTTGAATGTGAAAAGAGGATAGCAGTTTTCAATTCAAGAAATCTCATTTCTTTGCTCTGCCACCATGGCTCTGATAAGCTTAAGTGGCTTAGATCTGTTCAATTTTATGAATGGTTACATGTTTTATTTTCATTGCACTTGGTTGTGTTTTACTCGTTACATTGAACTATTGCTGTAAACGGTAGATTGATGTAAACAACTGAATGCTTGATGATTTGGTGATTTAAAAGAAAGAAAAACTCTTCACTTTCATAGCTTCTTGATAATTTTTCTATGTTCAAGTTCTAATTTTGCTCCCTACTTTGTCGTGGGTTTTCTTTGATACACATTTTTTTGGTAAATATTGTATTTGTATGTTTTGATCATTCATCGCTTTTAAGCATCAGAATTCAGAATAGCAGAATAGTACTTCAAGTAATACTGCGATACTCCTTATCGACGGTGGAAGTTTGGTCACAGCTTCCTATGTTGAGTTCTTCAGAAACTGGTCGTGTCAGAGTAGAACCTTCTCCAATTGTGCCATGTCTCGAAAGTAAAGACATATGTTTGGTTTAGGGACATCTGATAAAATTGAAATGATACAAAGCAAATTAGCACAGTTTCTGCGCAAGGATGACACGCACAGAAATGGCCACTAAA
The DNA here is from genome assembly GCA_026546855.1 of Erythroxylum incrassatum. NCBI lineage: Eukaryota > Viridiplantae > Streptophyta > Magnoliopsida > Malpighiales > Erythroxylaceae > Erythroxylum > Erythroxylum incrassatum. The sequence goes on along the minus strand of JANVCL010000214.1, from coordinate 3,680,229 downwards.
ACTTTACAGCATATTATGTATAAGCAAAACTTTGTAACACATATCAAGTATATTTGTCATGCTAATTTTTTAATAACTCTCTTCTAAATTTGCATCATTTATCTGTAGCCTTGTTATTTTACGAAGCTATTATTATTCTATTTTAATTATTTATTATTACTTTATTCTAAGTTCTTTTATACATCTTTTATGTTTATTTATTTATTTTTTTGTAATATCTGGATGTCACATTTACATTTACATGTGGATCAATCAAAAATAGCTTCTTTATTTGGTAAAATAAAGTTGTATATTATCAGACTTCTCTAGTTCTCACATTTTGGCAAGATTCAACTAGATCTTGACGAAGATAATAAATATCTAAGTTGCTTCAGCATTTTGTTTCTTATACCTAGCCTAAGTTAATCATGAAAGCTCCAAACTTGGCCTTCCACTGCAAAAAAAAAAAAAAAAAAACACTTAGGATGCTCGATGCATTCACACTTCCAATACTGATTTAAGCAAATATGAAGTTGAGACGGAGAGACATTTTAAAATATATTGTCATTCTTTCCTCAACAAACAAAAAAAAGAGTACGTATTATCTACTGACATATAAACTATCCAACTAACAAAAGTGGGATCAACTGCTTCCACGGAGCGCCCCTAGCACAACTGAGACAATTAGGGGTTCTCTGTCCCTGCAGGGATGGTTGCCCACAAAAGAAGTTCATCTCAAGATCATAGTTTTTGAATGTTATACCAGTTTCTGCACTTTTCAACTCATTCAAGCTCACAATTCTAAAACTTACATGCATATAGCCGAAACAGTCCAGCTTCCAGCAAGAGTAAGTTACATAAGTTAATGTTTATCTTTGAGATTTACAACCCTAACTACATATACAATATACACAACATGTCAGCTAATGTAGTTGTGCCTGGATGATGCCATGTTCGATGCATCTTCTTGTCAAATAATCGAATACTGTCCATTTGAAGATCCTGTCATCTGCACAAGTTTGCAATAGATACCAAAGTTGACAACCTTAAGAAACCAATTGGACATTTAAATGCGTTAACTTATTGTAGTATCAGATTAAGCTTTGCAACAAGAAAGAAGGCTGATTAGGTGGCGGGTTCAGTTTCCCTTTAGTGTTTCGTGTCAAATGAAGGTGGTTTAAAAAAAACATTGGGAGGAAAGGATAGGCATCAATCAAAACGAGCATACCTGCCTTACCAATTGATAACCCAATTACAAACTCATATAATTGAATTTAAAAGAAAAATGTGAATATATAAAGTTCTTAGCTCGTTCTAGCTGATACGTGAAACTATTTAGTTTCACATGGTTCAATGGTAAGAAAGAGCGAAACAAAAAATAAAGATTGAACATAACACAGAACTTCTATTTGTCCAAACTCATAAAGCAAGTAACAAACTGAAATAACACAAGCTTATGCTGCATTGCGACTACGGAATAGCTTAATTAAGAATAACTTCAGAAAGACTTGACAAGGGAGATGGTTACCAGGCATGGCATGTCCTAGATCTGAATGCCTTCATTGCTGCTTTTGCAAAAACTTCAGCCGCTTCTGCTTCTGCCTCTGCTTCCTCAGCCTCCCGAGCTGCCTCTTCAGCCGCTGCTATTGCAGCTTCTGCCTCTGCAACAGCTTTTGCAGCAGCTGCTGCAGCTTCTAGGGCAGTCATGCCCCTAATCTTTGATAACTCTTGATTTACCTGGGATTTATTTAGGATTTCAGCGCTACTCTTCTCCTTCTGCTTTCCCTCTAGAAGTAGAAGGGGAGAACTTCTTATACTTTCAGAACCAGTTGAACTAGGTGAAAATCTGTATTTATGCTTTACCTGTAATAATAAGAAAACAGGATGGTATAACAAAATACAATACATGGTCTATCCTTGTCAAACTTTCAAGCTTTGAAAACTCTAAGAAACATCCAGAAATTCCTTCCAACTCATTTGTGCACCATGAATGCAACGATGCGATGCTTACTCAAGTCATATAAGAATCACACATCCACAACAAATCTTTTCGAGGTTCTGTCCAGAAAAATTTTCACAAGTATCCATTACTGATTCTGCAGAGCACTATTTGCATTCAGTAACATGCGTTACTTGAAAATGCCTTTGGAACATTGGAAAAAGACACTTCTTTGAATATTATTCTATTTGGAAAAGTGATTACCTTGATCAATTTTCCGTTAGCAGTCAAAAGCTTTAACTTTCCAGTCAATAGCTTTTTGAGGTTTGGGGGCGCCTTGTATTTGTCCTGTATCATTTTTTTAAGTTGATAATATCAGAATAATAATCAAGTTGAAGGAAAGACATTGACTATCATACATAGATATCCATGAACAGAAATTCCATTCAATTGTCTAACCTGGCATTACCAATATCAAATTTACTATATTGACAACAGAAACAAGTCCTCACGCCTTTTGTTTTGAAAGTTCTTCATGAGTGGAACCTTCTACAAATATTATAGGCTTGCAATACGTTTTTTCAAATGACTAATAAATCTAACAAGAAGAAAGAAAGAGAGAAGACCTATTCATGAGAAGACATGGAGTAAATTTCACCCTAACGCAAGTATTAGGCACTAAAAAGGCCTGCAATTTGGCTTATTCAGTATTTGATGCAGCAATTCACATTTTTACCCGGTAAGCTTGGGGACATTTTAATAACCAGTTAGGAAGTCTTAGAAATAAAATCTGAGGTTTGGGATGCAGTAATTAATACTTCCACCATGCAGCAACAGATTCTTGTCAATAAATGTACCTCTATGTACAAAGCAATTGAAGCTCTGTCAGAGCCACTTGGCTCCTTCAATGTGGTGATGGCCTCCAGTATTACATTTTCCAACCTGAAACAATAAAGAGTATCATCATCACCCATTTAAGAAAAAATACTAGTCCCAGCAACATCAATTTCATATCTTTGAGAAGCTAGGCATGTCAGAAAAAAGATGCATGATTTACTAAATATGGGAACCATTTAAATTTTGCAACAAGCAAGGCAGTCAGCTACGTTGTTTCTACTACTGGCCCACAAAAAACTTAGCACCCAATTGTTACAACTAAATTTGGCATCTTTTTGACATAAATGGTCTATCAAACAGAAGTTTTCAACTTATATGCTTGCTCCAATAGTTAATCATGAGCATTTCAAACTTGGTAAATCAGAATTTACAAGGTTGATAATGTTATATGGACAGAAGACTTGAGAGAAAAACATTTATGTCAAGATCTACCTCAATAAAAATGGATTAGTGAGAAAAGCCTTGCATTAGATAACTATGATTCGCTACTAGCTTTATTTGTAACAACCCCACTATGGGCAATTACTTCAACGACTCATTCTTGTCTTTTCCTGCATGAGAATAGTAAAACTACTGCCAAACCTTACTTTAGCGGCATAGATTTAGAAAACAGCTTTTTTATGCATTACAATTAGATACTTGGGGATTGTCCAGCTGATCACCGATAATCCATGTCCCATGGATGATTATTCATCAGTTCAATGGGTAAGAGAAAGTCAGCAGGAAAACTTTTCAACTTCCTCTGATTAGAATCATTAGCACTATAAAAGAGCTAACAGAAAGTTAATAAGGAAACTCATGGATGCTTTGAATTACCCTGTTTCTGATTAACCAACTGAGCATGGAAATGAAATAACATTGACAGTTCAAGTAATCACTTAACCAATTCCATACAATTCCTACATATCATCAATGAACATGTATCCATATGCTGTAAAATGAAACTGCAAATAATGAGTAATGAGATTTCTCAAAAAAAAAAAAAAAGAGTAATGAGTAATCAGAAGGCAAGTGACCTTGCATTTAATACTTTTGAAGCACCATTTCTTGGTGTTCCATTGGAAATTGTAAGAGACTTGGCATCTTCATCATTGCTTTGTTGAACAACGTCCAAAATTTTGGAGGTATCACCGCGTTTGGAATTTTGAGGATTTCTTTTTAGTGCAAGTTTTGCTTTTTGCCTAGACCCCCATATTGCAGTAACATTAATATTTCTCCACTTGTCCTGTGCAAATAAACTAGATGATTTATAGACCCAAACAAGGCACTACAATGAGAGACACATAAAGGACCAACTCACGCATCAACAATTCAGAGTGCACCAACGGAATCAATATTTCACCATAAATCAAAACAATCTTAGGTTTTGAACAAAAGTCTAAGTTCTCTCCTATCTACAAATAATAGATTCTTAAGGTTTCCCTCTCATCATGCATACCTTTAGATCAACATTCGAGCGTAATCGCAAGATAGCACTGAACTCAGGGTCCATAAGTATAGTGCGCCATTTGCCAATCCCATGCTTAGCTACTCCAGCTTTAAGAGCTGCCTCTTCTTCAGCTGTCCACTTCTGCTTAGGAGCACCCATCAATAGGTAATGCCTTTTCCCAGAAAATTTTATTAGTTCAACTTCGCCACCTTCACCAATGGAACCAAAAACTGGAGTGCATTAACCAAACATTATAAATCAATTCACGATAAAATGAAATTAGAAAAAGGGTTGACTTCAATGTAAAATTACATAAATCCTAAGCCAAAGGGCGGTACTTTGAAACCCATCTTTAGCAAATTCTCTTTCTCGTTAAGCTCACACGAACACACAAACGCATAAAAGTAGACGAAAAAATTCAGCAGGAAAGCAAGAACAAACTTAAGCTAAATTGTGATACACAACTTATCCCAACGTCGAGTTTCCACTTAAATTGCGATTTTCTGATTCCAGATTAAACATCAAAAACAGAAGAAACCATAATGCAAAAGCCAATATCACCTAGAAACAAAAAAAACAAAAAGAAAAAAAAAGGAATCTACCCAGATAAACGTAAATAAAACACCCAGTAACAGGAGATTAAGTAGAGATCATGAGAAAAAACAGAAGGAAAATAGAAATATTCAACAAATAATCTAAAGGGAAAATGTCAATTTCAAATATAAGATCAAACTACAATCTTTCAGGTGCTGGGCTGAGCTTGTTCGTACCTGACCAGAGGAACAGGCAAGTTGTGAATAATTCACATAGGGATTATTGTCGTACGTATACACGGACATATATGCTTTCTACATGGAATTGCAAGCGAGAAAGAGAAGGATGAGAGACTGAAACATGTTTTCTATGGACTTTACGTTTTGGCCGTTAGATGAAAATATGACCTTTTTAACTCCTCATTTGCAAAATTTCACTGTAACTACTGTTTGCTTGTTGATGCCCATGACCTTTGCTATATTAACCTTACTTCCCCCAAATTAGGCTAAAGTTATACATCTCACCTTTACATTTTTCCAAAAAATTTAAATAAGTTTATGTAATTATTTATGATATTAAATTGCACCTTATGATTTCAAAATAACATTAATAATAAATTATAAATATATTTTTATTAATTTATAATAATTAAATTATTAAATAATTTTATGTGATGTCATATCTAATTATGTAATTATAAAAATAATTTCTTTAAACATTGATAAAAATTTGTGATTTGCACCTCTTTTATAACAAGTTTAATTAAATTCTACTATTATATTTTATATTAAATTTGCACCCTATTAAAAATATAACAATTATTATTTTGTTATAAGTGATAACAATAAGAATTTACTTAAATATTTTGCAATATATTAACGTATAAATTATAAGATAAATCCCAAATTAAGATCTTGTTAATTGTGAGTAAAGTTTAGGTTTTGAATTTGTAATTAGATTAATATAAATATAATTGTCCCATCTTAAGAAATGAATTTGAGGTTCAATTATGAATTTTAAAAATTCTTTGTTTTTTCCTACGATTTTTAACTATAAAATTAATACATTTCAATTTTAAATTTAAACATCTTGTTAGTAACAACAGTGATTTTCATAGCAAGTAAAAGGGATAATAAATAAAATAATCCAATTTTTAAAATTAATATTAATCTTTTAAAATTTTTAATTTTATAATTTACTTTTTAAAACTCTTACGAGTTAGAATATTAGAGTTCTAACATGTTTATTATTTTGATAAACAGCAACATTAGAACAAAATAATAAATAAAATAATCCAATTTTTAAAATTAATATTAATCTTAATTTTATAATTTACTTTTTAAAACTCTTACGAGTTAGAATATTAGCGTTCTAACATGTTTATTATTTTGATAAAAAGCAACATTAGAACAAAATAAAGTCATAAACTTTAGAAGAAAATGTATGAAATTGAAAAAGAGGTGAAGTATGCAACTAACAAAATGAAGATCATGATAAGAATAAAAGAAGATTAAGGCTCATCAAGACCATTCACATTTTATATTATTATTTGTAATCTCATTTTGTTAATTTGATAATCCAAAAGACTCATCATATATAATCATTTCATTTAACTTGATTATATGAGTCTTTTCCTTCGTCAAGAGACATTGAAAATTATGGTTTTTATATATAAGTCTTTAAAATAAAATTTGGAAAATATTTTGGAAATTGTTTAATTCATATTTGCATTAATCAAATCGAATTCAAGTATAAATCAAGTTTGGTAAATAATTGAGTCGTATTTAGTTCATCTAAACAAATGTGAATATTTCTTTAAAGTATGCTCTATTAATCACATTAATTAAGGGATACAATATTTTAGGGTTAATTATATAGATTTTAAAATATTAATCATTAAATTAAAATTTTTAAATAATAAATACTAAATTAAAAACTCTTAAAGTTAGGTATTTTGAATTTGCTACCCCCGAATGAAGAGCACAATAAGTATAATAATATTATATTTTTAGTAGTAAGACAATTGTAATAAGTATAGTGCTTATGGGAAAAAAATAATTTGATTTTATCTTTTACGGGAAACTTTTAATCAATTGAATTAAGAAAAAAAGTGAATTCAGTTAATAAAGACGGTGTTTTAATAAAACGGGATAAATGGAAAGAAATTTTATAAATTGGATTATGAGAGTCCAATTAGGGATCGAAAATTTTTGCCATATGAGTTTGAATTTAGTTGTTTTCAATGGTCAGTTTATTGGTCAGGCCCAGGCTCAGATAAATCTGAAGTCTAATTATTCTAACTTCTAAGCAAAATAATATCATTTTACTTAAAAGAATTGGTCTTGAGGTAAGCTTGAGTTTGGACAATTCAAATCTTGATATAACTAAAAAATAAATTATTCTATATTTTAATTTTTAAAAAAATATTTTAAAAATCTTAAGAGCCGACTCATGAGGCAAGTAATTTTTTTCATGCCTACTTCCAATAACATGCAAACTTTACTAGGTGTTTGGTTTGAGCATGGGGTTGACTATAAAAGGAGATGAAGATGTGTATGAAAAGTAAAAAAAATAATGTTTGATTTGTAACTTGGGTTTCATTATTAATACCAATAATATTGTTTGGTTTGTTGCATTAATGAGAATGAAAGATAATACAATATTATTTTTACTCTTAATGAAAAAGAAAATAATTTACCCTTCATATATTTATTGGGACTATCTCTATATGTTTGTAAAAAAAATAATCAAATTTGTCAAGAAATTTTATCGCAATTTTCGAACATTAGATGAACTATATGATCATTTGTCAATAGAGCTGCATAATGCCAAGAATACAATTGCAACTATATTTCCATATCATATTTAAAATGCTAGATCATAAGGAATTGAAATGCGATACAGAAGTAAAGAAGATAGTAGGGCAAAATCTAGAGATAAAAAAGTAAAAAATAAACGTGATAAAAATTTAAATTAAAATAAAAACTTAGATTAAAATAAAAACTGTACCTCTTTTAGTAGATTTAGTAAATTTTTAAATTTAATTAAATAAATTTATTTTTTAAAATAAAAGACATTATTTTTTTCAATTATTTCATTCTTTCCTTCTCGAACCTTTAAACTAAAGACTTCCTTAGAGTTAGGTAGAGATTTTGTATTGGAATTTTGTTAGATAGTACGGGTCGAGCAATTTGCCGTGCACTTTTCAATATTCTTCAAAATTAGAAGGGTGTTTGTGCTATTTCCCAAAAGAATTCGTACAGAAGGATTGCGAGCTGTAAAATTCTTCACCATAGTTTCGTCGGAAGGTGAAAAAGACAATCGTCGCTTACGCTCTGCTGCATTTTTGATAGCTCTTGCAGTGCGTAGATCCTCAGTTTGGAGAGATGGCAAGCTCCCTGCAACGACTGTGCAGCCATGGTCAACCTCTTCGCACGGCTCTGAGCTCACTCTCGAGACCGTTCTCTGCCTCATCGGATGCTTTGATGGAGGTTAAGCCCGGTGAGATCGGCAAAGTCTCAGGAATTCCCGAAGAACATCTTCTCCGGAGGGTATGCAAACTAATGTTTATATTCCGGTTTTTCAGCGGGATTTTGTTCTCGTCTTATTTTATGTATATTGGGATTGAATTGGCAAAGTTCATGTTTTTAGTGGAACGGCTATTCGGGGATGTGCCCGTGGTTGGATTTCGTAGGGTTTGTCTGCTTAGATTTTGTAAAGTTTCGATGTTTAATAGTGAAGGCCCTTGGAATTAAGTGGGATTATTATGACTGGAAATTTAAAGAATGATGTGGGGTGATTGTGATCGCAGAAAATTAGCTCCACGCGAAGGGTTTAGTAGTATAATGGGAGATTTGAAAGCCTCATTTGAGTGGACTTGGAACCTTTGGCTGTAGGATCTAATGAAAAACGAGGTTCTGATACTCTTTTTGCTTTTTCCAGCGATGTCCAATCGCAGGTTCTTTCTGGGTTGAAATTTTGAGGTGCTAGTAAGGATTGCAATTGGGAAAAGATTTGTGATTCTTTCTGATTTTAGTCTTTGAGATAGGTTATTTCCCTATAGGACTGTGTTTGGAAATTTCAGAACATGCCAATTTATCTAAATTTTGGCGCCTTATTCAATGGAAAATGTCTTTTTCTGTCCTCTAATTTAGTTTAGTACTCTTGATTTTTATAAAATCACTGTATGTAATGCTATTTGCTTTTTCTGAATATTTCTCCATGTTATATATAATTCTTCTTGATCATAACTTGGCTGCAGGTTGTTATTTATTCACCAGCTAGAACTGCTTCTCAGCAAGGAGCTGGAAAAGTCGGCAGGTGGAAGATCAATTTTATGTCAACGCAAAAGTATGTCCTTTTTAACTGCTTTTATGACTCTGTCATAAAGAATACACTTTTGCATTATGGTGGAAGTCCAGTTTTAAGAATGCAGTTTCAAGGATCATTATTTTGGACGAACAATCTAGATCTCTGGAGACTATTGCAGATGTAGGCAGATCTTCATCTATACATAGTGAAAAGCCATATATCCTACAAACATTTCTTAGATCATGTTATAGAAAGTGTTATCCGTTGTATGCCAAGCATTGTCTATGGGATGTAGCTTTTCTGATTTGTTGCGTATTTCTATTGCTAAGTGCTTATATAAAGATGGTGTACCACACAGGTCCAACATATGCAGATAGTATCCTCTGCTGAAGTTTGATTACCTAGTATCTTATACAACGTGATATATATTTTGATTTGGTGGTGAAACATTTAACATAATGCAGGTTCTAATATTCATTGTGTAGTTAATGGTTATTTTTTAGCTGACTGCAATTTCTGCAGGTGGGAAAATCCACTGATGGGTTGGACTTCCACAGGAGACCCTTATGCCAATGTTGGTGATGCTGGACTAAGTTTTGAAAGTGAAGAAGCTGCAAAGGAATTTGCCCAGCGACATGGTTGGGACTACGTGGTATGTGCTAGTTCTTGGTTCTTTAAAAAGGTTTACTGCTTAAAGAAATGTAGTTTCCGTATTTTTGCCAATATTTTGAGCTATATTTAACCTTTTCTGTTTTTTGGTAGATAGCTATACTTATGTTGGTTGTACATGTTACCAAAAGTTTTTCACATGCAAAACTGACTAGTAATATCCCCATTTATGATTGTCTCTTTGTTTGTTTGTGGAAATGTTATCTAGTATTTCCAAGGGTATGAGTATGCTCCTATATAGTTATGTTAGGGTCTCTGGCAATTGACTTTTAAGATTGTGAGTTTTCACGAATATTGTTAATATAAAACCGACAGCTTTTATTTCTGCAGGGGTATTAAGTTTGATTGAAAGTTTTATCAGTCAGAGATGAAAATGGAAATTTGAGTTCTTGAAGTGCTTTCTTTCTGTTTCCAGTCAATTAAACTCGAAATTTGTATTTCATTAAACTTGTTTCTTATGTTCCTTCTTCTACCCAATTGCAGGTTAAAAAGCGTCATACACCCCTATTGAAGGTTTGAAAATACTCAGCCCATCTATTGGCAGCACTTTTTTCTTAATAGTGATGCGGTACTAAAGCATGTTTGTTCTTCTTAGGTTAAACTTGAGGTGCTTGATAGAAGTTCAAATGTGATTTGATATTACTATATGATGTCATTATATTTATATTTGATATAGTAGCATTGTGACATATGGTTACTGTTTCAGTCATTTTTGGGTTTAGGTCCCACTTTTGAACAAGTAGAAACTGCTACACAACTGCATTTTAAATGGAAAAGTTAAATTTTTAACTATCATAGTTTCTCTCTTAAAAGTGTTTGCTAAATTATTTCATCATGAAAATGTGAAGGCCTTGTTATGCAACGGTTGGGGATTTCTATGGCTCTAGTTTCTTGTTAATTTCCCACGTTAATGGTCTATGATTCTGTTTCTATTCATATTCTTGTCAAGTAGAAAAGGTGACTTCTGCTATTCTAGAGTTCTTCTTGTAGCAGTAGCTGATGATCTGTTGATCTTAAAATAATGCTTCAATTATGAATAGTCTTGCATTGATGTCAATCATCCGTTATTTTTTCCCAATTGCAAGAATTTCTTGCTACGATGCTTATTGTTTTTATTTGTCTTGCAGCCAAAGTCATATGCAGATAACTTCAAGTTCAAGGGACTGCCTAAAACTGAGGGAAACTGATTTCACTTCTCGTTTATCTTTTTTGTGTTTTCTGTTAACTCGTACTAAAGGTGAAAGTTTCCTTAGGTGCACATTTTACAGCTTGGTGGCAGTAGTATGCTTACTCAGAATATCATTTCCCATGGGAGAACTCAGGAAATACTAAACCAGATGAGTTGGATGCATTCGTTTGGTTTTGTTTCCTAATTCGATGTCAACATTGCATCACTAAAAAACTTGTCTGTTGAGTATTATTCCTAATGTTTGTGGATGAATTGAAGAAGCCATTGTCCATTTTTGTGTTGGGATTTTAAAGAAAAGAAGATGAATAAGATGAGGATTAAAGAATACGTAACACTCACATGCTTTTATTATTAAACTTGGTTGTCTTATATAAACAAAATACAAAAAACTAAAATAGATATTTCAGCCAACAAATTTGGCTTATAAGATAAGATTAAAGATAAACTAAAACCTATTATAAAGGAATTTAAACAACTCTAAAATTTTTAATTAATTCTCAACATTCCCCATTAATTCAAAATTTCAAAGATGAAGCACTTTTCTCCTAATGTAATGTACTTCTTATCATCGTCTTCAAATTTGTTAATGCACATTATTATCAACTTATAGATATTGGAGCACATCTCTCCATGGTGCACATCTCACCAACAAATGTAAAAAAGAGTTTCTTTTTCAGTCACTTTAACCAAATTTGCATTTTCTTCTTTTTTAAATCTGCAATTCTTTGGCGGATGACCAAATTTTTTGCAGTTATATCATTGAGACTTTCTTTTGTGCCAACACTATTCCTCTTCATGATTCTTAACTACATCCTTAGTTTTATCCTGATCAAACACATCAACAACTTCAAAACTGATCCCATTGTATCCAAAGCCTGTTGCATTGTTTCCAAATTCTTTTCATCTTCTGTGCTCTGCTGCATCTCCAATATGATTATCCCATATTCTAACTCATAAACTCTCTCTCCTCTCTCTTTAGTTTCATTCATCAGAATATTTTCTTCTCTTTCACAATTAAAACTTGGGGTGAGCTAACTTTGAGTGATTAATGCTTTACAAGCTTAAGAGCAAAGAAGGGCAATGAGAAACCAAGAAAGTGAAAAGATAGTGGAGGGAACCTATCTAGAAAAGGTTTCGTCATCAAAACAGAAAGAAAATATTCCTCAATATGGCCATTATGAGAAGTTTGGTCATGAAGAGAAAAATTGCTGATAGAAAGGGGAGTCTCGATGTTTTATGAAAAAGGATTAGAAGTTTAACAATAAAGAACAAGTAAATATAGTGCAAATGATTGAAGAAGACAACATCTTCTAGTTAGTGAGAAGTGGACCAAGACTTATTATAGAGAGAAGTGCTCGATGAAGATAAGTGATAAGAGAAGTGCTCATTTTGAAGAATAGAGAGAAGTGCTCAAAAGAAATTAATTGTAGAGAGATGTGCTCCAACTATTGAAGGGTGATGGAAAGTACATCATCAAATTAAAAAAGTCT
>JANVCL010000214.1:3656981-3667692 GCA_026546855.1 Erythroxylum incrassatum | reverse complement strand
TGGGATGTAAGATGAAAGCTCATTTAAAAGGTCTTAGCTTGTGGCAGTGGATAGAAAATGAAAAGGAATTACGACCTCTGAGAAATAATCCAACACTCAATCAGATAAGGGCTTATGAAGAAGAAGAAGCAAAGGCTCCAAAAGCTTTATCTATAATTTATTTTGCTGTCTCAGAAGTAACTTTCACAAGAATAATGACTTGTGAAACAACTAAGGAAGCTTGAGATATGCTGAAAGAATTATATCAAGGTAATGAAAGAACAAGAAGGATGCAAATTTTAAATATCAAAAGAGATTTTGGGACTTTGAGCATGAAAGAAATGGAGACCATACAAGAATATTCTGATCAGCTGATAAATGTGATGAACAAAATTCGACTGCTGAGAGAAGATTTATCTGATAGCAATATTGCTCAGGAGCAAAGAAGAGCTATGAGAAAAGAGGAAATTTAACAGATAATTGAAGGAGCTTATTTAGCTAAAGTTGCAAAGAGAAAGGGGAAAATTTCTCAGTGTAACCATTGCAAGAAGCCTGGTCATGAAGAGGAATATTGTTAGTATAAAGGAAAGCCTCAATGTTATAACTGCAAAAGATTTGGTCATATGCAAAAGAATTGCAGATTTAAAAATGAAGAAGATGCAAATTTGGTTAAGTGGCTGGAGAAGAAACTGTTTTTTAGATTTGTTATTGAGATGTGCACCATGAAGAGATGTACTCTAATATCTATAAGTTGATGATAATGTGCATTAACAAATTTGAAGACAGTGATGAGAAGTGCATTATATTAAGAGAGAAGTGCTCCATCCTTCAAATTTTAAATTAAGAGGAAATGTTGATAATTAAGTCAAAATTTTAAAGTTGTTTAAATTTCTTTAGCATAAATCTTAGTTTATCTTTAATCTTATCTTATAAGTCAGTTTTGTTGACTGAAATATCTATTTTAGTTGTTTTATTTTATTTATATAAGACAACAAGTTTAATAATCAAAGCATAAGAGTGTTACGTATTCTTTAATCTTTATCTTATCTCATCTTATTCATCTTCTTTTCTTTAAAATCCCAACAGTGATACTATATTATATTTTAGAATAAGAAATTGACTAAAATAAAGTATCATAAAAAAGAGATAATATAAAAGACAATTTATTAATAAGTTACACTTCACATTGACATTGAAAGCCTAAGTATATAACCAATAAAATAACAAACTTAACTAACATCCAAATACAAATTAAGTAAACAAATCAAAATTTTAAAAGTTTAAATCCTAAGAGATAATATCTTTATATTAATAGATAAAATTTTATGGCAGTATCTGATGTTAAGCTAGAAAAGATTAATTTCGATTTTTCTTAGATTGGGGCTGGCATCTTGGAATGATTGTGTTAAAACTTCAAAATGAATTGAGATTCGTAGCGTTGAAGGGTGAAAAGACGTATTTGAAAATGGTGTTACTTTAAATAGAAGATAATGAAGACATGGGGACAGGATTTGTCAACAGGAAAAAGAAATAATTTTATGAAGGAACGAAAGATTATTAATGATATTTGATTATCAACTTGCACTCTAATATTTACAAACAAAAATACTCTCTCTTGAGTCTTGACCTCAGGGAGAACTAACTCAAAACCCTGTTAACGGTTATGCCACTTGTATCAGGTACCAACTTCTTCATATAGTACTTGGACTTTCGGGAGAGGTTGATCTTCTTCCTCCTTTTCTCTGGTATAAGCTCAACTGAACATTCTGAGAAGCCCCGTCTCTTGAACCTATAATATGTAACAAATGTTGGTTTCCAACACAACTATTGATCAAAATAGTGACTGGTTATGCAAATATGAAAAGCCAAAATGTTGTCTTTAAGAGAGGACAGGTAAAGATCAGGTATAAGTCCAAAACTATGCCTATCAATTGATCCAGATAATTGCAACAATATTATAGAATCCATGGATTGAGACAATTATAAGCAAAATTGAAACTAAAGTCATCCCAGATATCATTTCAAACTTTATCAGCAAATTATCCCAACAGCACTGAAGCAATGCACAAGATATTTGGAGGAATAAATGTTCCTTTTAGTTATTTTTTAGGGTAATTATAAGGGTCCCCATGTGATTTGCATCTTTTTCATTTCAGTCCGTGATTTTTAAAACTATCATGAATCTTAAATTTTAGTTTTTTTTTAAATCTGTACTCCCTAGCATCATTCTCTATTTAAAAACCTAATGAAGAATGGATAAACGATGTCGTGTGGCTTGATTAAGTGTTACGTGACATAACACCCGTCATGATTGTGTCATGTAACACATGATCTTAGTTGCCATTGTCTCCTAAAATCATGCGTCGCCTATGTAACAAAAAATCACACGTCGCTTATGTATGTTACAAACTCATTTAGAATTTACATCTCCTAAACTACATCATGTTGCATGTTACGTGGCACAAATATGACAGGTGTTGTGCTATGTAACACCTTATCAATTCACACGACATCATTTGTCCATTCTCTATTTACAAACTCATTTAAGTTTTACATCTCCTAAACTACATCATGTTGCATGTTACGTGGCACAAATATGACAGGTGTTGTGCTACGTAACACCTTATCAATCCACACGACATCGTTTGTCCATTCTCTATTACAAGTCTAATAGAGAATGAAATGAAAAAAGTTCAAAATTACAGGGTCCGAAGTAATTAACCCTTTTATCCAAAGAAACATGCAAGAGAGCTCACCAATCTGCAGTCCGAGTTGTAAGCAGGAAAAGCATTTCCAATCCAAGACTAGAGGCCTTCTTCTCTACATAATCTGCAAATGTTTATTGCAATCAACAGACTACTTAGAATGATAGCTACACAATTGTGAACATAAAAGACATGCTAACTGTAAACAGACGTTAGGTTGTTTTCAAACTCTCAACATATCAAGAGTTATAAGAAGCATACCGAGCAATTTGTCTCCCTGTCCTTGTCCACGGCATTCAGAGGAAACTGCAATAGCGGCAACCTCACCACATTTATCCTCAAAGTAAGGAATAAGAGCTGCACAAGCAATGATTTGACCTTCTCTTTCCACCACAACAAATGAATCTAATGTTTTAAGTAGCTGCAAACCCAAGAAAGAGAACTTGTTGACTACAGTTTTGGGAACATGATCAACAAATAAGATTAATCCATTAGTTTTCCGTCCTCCCCTAAAATCTATAACACAGATCATGCATAGATTACAAGAGATATCAACAGAAGAAAAATTGGAAAGACCAGGAGCAAACCTCATCATCAGTCCTCCGCACTAACGTGCCTGATTCTTCTAAAGGTCTTAAAATTTGTCTTATTCCAGTCAGATCAGTCACCCTAGCCATTCGCGTTCCTTCATATAGATCACTAAGAACAAAAAGTGCCAAAATGTAAGTCAATTATGGGTGCAAAACTGTCTGATCTAATGCCAATCACCACACCACCAAAATACAGACCAAGTCATTTCAACTACCTGATATTGGTTGAGAAACCTCAAATAATTGAGATATCAGTATTTTCCAAGCTGAATACTATTATTGTTTAAGCATTAATTCACAAAACAAACGTACCGATGACCAACTGGTGGCAGTTAAGAGAATCTCACATCACAAATAAATACTCAGTAAAACTAAATTGCATTAGATGCATAAAGAGAATAGTTTCTGTTCTATATAATGACTAGAAAGCAGCTTGACACACAGAATTAGCATATGAATTTCATCTGTTGACTTTGGTTAATCCAGACTGATATGTCATCAACAAGCAATTTTTTCACATAATTGTGCTGTTGTGCTAGGACCGTACAATTTGTACAACCATTGGTTAGCATTTTGAAGAAGTTAGCTTAACATATTGATAAGCAAATTGACATCTAATCAGTCAGAAATATGGAGAAAACACCACTTAAAAATAAAGCACATCAAGGACAATGGGAACACAAATTATTGCAAACTGTAGCCAACCTAGCTACCATGGTCCCCATTCCATCTCTTTTAAACAATTCCAACAACAGAACACCACCAATTCTGCCATCTAAAAGATGTACTCTTTGAACACCTCCCTGAAACACAGAATGAACTATAATTAGCAGGAAATTAATTAATACAACGCAAAGCATATCAGGATTCATGATTTCAAAAATTTTCAAGCACTTATAACACCATGATGAGCAATCAAGGATATCCTGATGTTGGAAAAGTGTTTCAGTGAGGAACTATTAAATTTACTCCTTAAGTGGAAAAAGCTTTTGTTGTGACATGAAGTGAGAGAGATAGACACCAGCTCATATCCATTTGGCCAGATTTTCACAATTCCTTAATCTTTCTGAGGTTCTCAACCTGGCTGACGCACAAAGACCACACAAACAATAACACAGGTCCATTGAGACAAGCACTTAACTTTCAAGTGTTTCTAAAAGCTAGTAATTGAGTTCCAATGTTTTTCCAAAAGCTACATCTACCAAACTCTTGCTCCCTAACTGATAGATACTAAAAACAAAACTAACAATAACATAATTGACTTACAATTTGAAAAGGAATCCCTGAGCAATCTAGTTTACGAGTGTGAAAAGTCTACAGATTTGATCAAGGGAGCCCATTTGACTGAACTAGATTCACTTTTAACATTATTTTTATAACTCGATGGTAACAGCACAAGAGCCTAATAAGCATTCCAAAGGCTTAGGCAATCCTCCTTCCCTTACAGTGCTCTTTGGGTTGGAGTTAAGTCCAGTTCTATCATTCTATCGAAGCGACTCATAGTTCAACGATAAGCCTCCCACTAATGTCCTACCTTGTAGGCCACCCGCAAATGTCCAGTACTGCAAACTTCATGCATCAAATGACCATTCTTAGATGCGAGGGCTGTGTCTTAAGTATGTTGATATCACACATCTACTAGGGTCAAGAACCTCATAAGCCTTATATAAGGCTTTTGCAATCCTCCTCCTTTAAAATGCCTTTTGGGGTGGAGTAAGGCCCTACTTTATTGCCATGATAAGCAGAAGTCTCAATCTACAAATTAATGTCAACTATACAGAAGTAAGATACAAAGAGAAAAGGGATCCTTCAAAAGATTGTTACTGGCCTCCGGGTATGCCATATAGCAGCATACATATAGTGCTAACTATTTGTAGTAAAATGTCAAATATATAGGAAAGTCTATGTATAATTAATTGAAACAGGCCTAGCATAAACTTACTTTACAAACAAAAGCTGCTGCAGCCAATTCTGCAAGGTAACCATTTTCTCGACTTTGTCGCTCATGTCCTCCAATTGCAAAACCTTGTTCTCCAGACCAGAGTCCATTTCCATTGT
The DNA here is from genome assembly GCA_026546855.1 of Erythroxylum incrassatum. Taxonomy (NCBI): domain Eukaryota; kingdom Viridiplantae; phylum Streptophyta; class Magnoliopsida; order Malpighiales; family Erythroxylaceae; genus Erythroxylum; species Erythroxylum incrassatum. The sequence goes on along the minus strand of JANVCL010000214.1, from coordinate 3,662,360 downwards.
CAAAGCCAACACCATTTTGAAAGGTTGGGTGATTTCCATTATGTCTTCCATTAGGAAACCTCCCATTCAATGAGGAAGGAACAATTCCGAGGGAGTCATGGTGTTTAATGAAAGTGAGATCTTCTTCAGCAACAGCTTTGACATAGTTAGCAGCTACTTCACTTTGTTTGGCCCGCTTACGAATCAACATATCTGCTTCTTCGAGCGCCAAGAACCGAATAAGGTGATTATTCTCATCCAGAATCGGGCCATCCATTATGCAAATTAGCTTATCTGCATTAATAGCCAAGGCACAAGCTGTAGCAACTTCATATGTGCTGAAACAAACAAGATCTTGCATCAGCTTTAATGTGTAAATAATGATTTGTGAAATACAAAGAAAGTAAACCATTGTCCAAATGGATTTGGCACACGTTTTATACAGAATTTATCAGTAAAATTATTGTGAAGAATAAGGAAGGAGAATATGAATCACCTTTTGTGTTATAAAATTTTGAGTTACAAAAATTTCAGTCATCCATAGTGAGAGAGAGAGAAACGGGCATACTTGCAATTTAAAACTTCTCCAGAACTAGAATACCCAAGGTTGCTTAATAAAACAATGCAACCACTATCAAGCCGCTCATTGATGCGGGTAACATCAACTTTCTTAACTTCACCTGTAGCTCCAAAGTCAATACCATTAACAACACCTCTTCTCTGCAAATAATGAGAACAACTGACAGTTATGTAGATACTAAACAGTTGAAAACTTTCAGCGGCACAAAACCTCTTACACAAAATCTCAAGACTTGGAAAAACGTTAATTAGCTAAAGGCAGCAATCCTAATTCAGTACCTTGGCAGCAAGAAAATTTCCACTAGCAACGCTAACACCAACATCATGCCACCGACTATTGTCACCATGTCGACGGATATTACAAATGGACGGTCCAGGAGAAAGTTTTGCCTCTATCATCATACGAATCTTTCCTGCTGCCTCCATTGAAGCAGAAAGGGCTGAAGAGTCGGTTATTCTATATTGACCCAGATACTCAGCTTTATGCCCTGAAATAATTTTAAAAAAAAAATAAGAAGCCCCATCTCATTCCTTAACTCGCAATTCACACAACATATGGCTATAACTCCATAGATCAATAAATGCATATTAACTGCACCACTAGAGTATCAATAGCACAAAGCCTACGAAAAAAAAAATTAAAGGCAACGTAAAAGGAAAAATCAAAATCAAAAGTTTCAGCTACCTCTCTCATTCAAAAGGTCGTCAATCTGTACATGAGTCCCCGGAACAAGCACAAATCTAATCCCCAGGTGATGAAGGAAAGCTATATCCTGCGAGCATCAACCAGAAAAACTTAACTTTAATCACATAGCTCTCTAAAATCAGCTGACTTTATTTGAACTTATAAAGTTCGATCGCTTAGGTCTATACTCCAACATTGTTTAACCCGCCAAACAAACACAAAATCAGCAATCACTCGCCTTCAAAATAGAGTCCAAAAATGGACTAGACACAACTTCACCGGACATAATCACCACGAAAGTACCGCCACTGTGGGCCCACAAGTACGGCCACGCCTCACGGAACCACCGCACGAACTGGTGATCTTCGGCGGAGTCGTAAATCTCCTCCACACTACCCCTCTGGCTCTCGCAAAAAATGCGACGTCTCGTCGAACTCGTCTTCTTCCCCATCATTTCGCCTTCGTTGCTACCCAACGCCGCCGACGACAATAACTTACTCCGGCGAAACTGAACCACCCCATGGCGGCGACAAGGTGGGAGGGGATCCGGAGAGAAGAGCAGATAAGGTTTAAGGGAAAGACAGCGAGTTGAAATGAGAGTGGCCATTCGAAATCGAAGTCGTAACCCTCAGAATTTGAGAGAAGATTAATCGGGGAAGTGGCGGTCGGGTTGGTAGTTGTGGACTAAAGAAATGGCCGCGGCGGCTCAACATTGGTGGAAGTGCGTCCCACTGCAATACTAAATTCCGGTGGGGACCACTTTAGTCTTTGTTTGACCAGACACCTCTTGAGAACACGTGGAGTGTATATATTTATATTGAATTTTCTTAAGAGTGGGAAATTTGATGGAACTAATTAGCAACTTCACCTTCTGTATAAGACAGAGCAATGTACCTTGAGCAAAGACAGAGAGAGGAGGAATGTACCTTGAGCAGAGAATCCAGAAATGGACTGCCAACTATCTCCCAAGATATCGTCAGCACAAATGTACTCCCTCTGTAAAGACGAAGATAAGGCTGAAGTTCCCTGAGAGCCTCCACGTATCTCCTATTGTCCTCTGAAACACCACCGTACCACCACACTTGATCACCGCCATCGCACTTGCAGTCTTCCACCGCCACCGAGCTCTCTTTCCTCGCAAACTTTCTTTCCACTCTAATGCCATGGCTACTGTAGGGTTTGATTTTAGGGTAGCTACAGAGAAAGAAAAAGCCTAGTGATGTACTGTGACAAGAAGAGGCGGTAATTGCTCTTCCTGCATGATCATTCGCAGAGAACCATGGGCTTGAATTGCAGGTGGACATAGCTTTTTACTGCTCTTTTTCTTGCCTCATCTCTTCTGATGAATGTTAGAATAGAGACAGAGACTGGATATGGATGGATGGGGTCAGCAGACAAAAGACGCGGCTAAACCGTGGAGTGAAAAGGCGTGGTAGAGAAAATATGACAATGACAAAACAAAACAAGTAAGTTCGCGAATCTAAAGGACACTTATGCTTGATTCGATGAGCTGATCGGACACATGACTTCGATAAGAAACAACTTGCGTTTTCTTTTTTTTACATAGGAGCAACGAACACAATTTAGACTAGTCTGGGAGTGCAAACAACTTGCGTTTTAAACATATGCATATATTTAAAACAACTTGCGTTTTAAATATTTGCATGTTGCATGTTGGTTATTGGAGTAGGACCTAATGACGTTGTATCAAGCCTGTAATCGGGGAAGGTACAGTTGGAGAAGGCAATTACCTGCCAATGTGTTTGCAGAAGAACCGCGAGGTGTGGCATAGCGGTAGCTCGCTTCTGCCCCTTATCTATGTGGTGGGGAGTTCGACTCCTCCCATGAGAATGGAACGCACCTTGTGGCTAGCTATTTATCGCTTAGTACGAGCTCCCGTGACGAGTCTAAATTAATCGAACATCAACGTGGTGCCGGAAATCGGATGGTTTACACACACAAAAAATGTGTTTCCATAAGCTATTAGGACCTTCATTTTTTACGATAAGAGACTTGGGTCCATTAGACATATATTATTTGTTTATATCTATAAAATTTGCAATAGAAAAAGGATTAAATTAAAGATTTGATATGAAAAGAAGCGAAATCTGCAAATAAAAAATTCTATAGGTAGTTGGTACGATGATTGGTGGTGGTCAAAGGAATTATGCTTGATTCCTTGGGAATAAATGTTAGCGTTTCTTTAGCAAATGGAATCTTTTGTTTGGGAAATGCTCTTTCTCTACCACTGAATTCAGTGCTGTTGAATTAAGGAAAAAGTAATGAATTATAAGTTTATTGAAAATTTCATTTAGCTCCTTCAACATTTAAAAGTTAGTTCAAATGTTGCCTAATAACTCGGGTTGGCCGATTCATGGCTCGACAGGTTGGTGCTGCCATGGTCAGCCCAACCCTACCTCATTTTTTTTTTAATTTCACAAACGACATCGTTTTGTGCCTTCCTGTAAGGCCACAGGTCGATTCGAGCAGGGACAACCGCTACCCAATCACCCTATTAACCAGAGCTAAAGTAGGCCGTATTTGTTATCCCTAATAATTACTTTTGAGATTTTGCGTATTGCAATTAATTATAGGTATCTTTTTAAAGAAAATCAGATTGCTCTTATTTTATTTACTCTACGGCAATAATAATTTAGTAAAAATTTTGTTGATACGGAAAATCTAAAAAAAGTCTAATAATACCTAGTCTTATTTTTAACTAATAAATAGCGCGTTAAATCTTACTTTTTTTATTCTGCATAGATTATATGATTTTCGTTGTCTTTTGCTTTGACTTTTTAGTTATGTCGATTTTATTGTTTTTTTTTCTTTTTAATTTTTCTCTAGTTTTGAAAGAAATAACTTTAAAATGTGAAATTCTCATGTCATGCTTGTTGTATAGTTATATTTATAGTTATTGCATACATTTCACCTTTTAAGAATATTAGATATAATTTTAATTATTAAAATTTAAAATTTTAATTGATATATTGAATTTAATCTAATAAAATTTTATTTTAAAATATAAAATAAATCATGTAGTCTTCCAATAAACCTTTGTTTTAAAGAAAAATAGAATATGGGTTATATAATTATGAGTGAAGGTTTATACCAATGACTAAAAAATTCAACCGATTCGGCCAGTTCATTCGTAAAAATTTTGAAATGTTTAACTTTTTTATTCAATTTTCAAATTTTCAGATTAATTTACTTTAATAACTCTTGTTGTTAAAACCGATTAGTTTATTAATTAATTTGTCAATTTTCATAAATGAATTATTAAAAACTGATTAGTTTATTAATTATTGCAATGTTACATAAGTAGGTTTGATGGGCAACGTTAACTTTTCAAGTTCTCTCCAAAACAACCAATCAATCCTATTAACACATCTATCACTACCTAAAATAATGTTTTATGTGTTGAGGATTCGGTTATATGGCTTTTGAATGCCCAAATTGAAAGATCATTTCTCTCATTGAGTAGGATGACAATGAACTAGTTTTCGACTCCTATGTCAATAACGAGGATAAGGTCGATCAAGAGGAGTTCACTTATGGCGATAAAGCGGAGGCTCTCGTTATTTAATGTATCTTAAGACTTAGAAAGGAGAGTTCATTTGCTTTCTAAGTCTCAATTTAATCACATAATGGATTAATCTAATGATTCTTTTACACATGTGCTTTTTGAGGAGAATGAAGATCGAAAGCATGTCTCACCCTTTTTGAAGTCTTTGCTCGAGGAATTTTGAGATGTTGCTCCTGAAAACGGTCTACAAGGGGGGTTGAATAGATCTTTTAAACTTTTCACGAAGTGCTACAAAACAAAGTGTTAAAACACACAAAACAAACTAACTAACTAAAATATAAAAGAGTAAGGAAGAGAGGCAAACACAATGTTCATAGAAGTTCGGTGCTAAGACCTACGTCCTCTGCCTAAGCTCATACTTAGGATTTTGACAAAGCTCTTTACTACACATTTTTCAGTTCAGTGTGAACTTTTTCCAACTCAACTTGACTTCCGGCTCAAGCTTCACCTTACAATCGATTTGTTTTCCGGCACAAATCCTACCTCTCAAGTGATTTTCCTCTAATCACTCAATTCACAATAACAATGATAGAAATGAAGCAGTAAAGCT
>JANVCL010000214.1:3613750-3641380 GCA_026546855.1 Erythroxylum incrassatum | reverse complement strand
AATGTAATCATACAGAATGAGTTATATTATATAAGATGGATATGCATATTGTATACTGAAATTATGTGTTATTTATTGTGATATATGCATTCATTTATTTTTACAGATGAATGGAAGACAGTTCAAGTACTCCTGATCAATCCACTTCTGGAAGATACAGTAATCTAGCTTGGGCTCATGCTACATTAGTTCCCAGTATGAGGAACCATACTATTTGTTTGTTTCGTAACTAGCAATGATCTAACTTGGCCTCATGCTGCAGTGGTTCCCAATATGAGGAGCCATACTATTTGCTTGTTTTGTAATAAGCATTTATAAGGTAGAGGAATCACTCGATTAAAAAAACATTTAGTTGGAGTTCAAGGAGACGTGGAACCTTGTAAAAAAGTAAGTCAAGAAGTGAAGTGGCAAATGAAAACATTGCTTGATGAATATCAATATGAGAGAGATAAAAGGGAAAGGTTGAATTTTGAAATTTGTAGTGGAAGTTCATTTTCTAGTTTCTGTGGTTATTCTGGAAATGTTGAAGGTGAAAGTGGTAGTGGTAGTGGTGCTGGTAGTGTTCCTTCTCAGGCTTAAGAAGAAGTACCTAAACCTGCTGTGAGGAAGAGAAGAAGGCAGGTGACCAGCTTCTTTGCATCACAAGTAACTCCTGGAGTCCAACCTTCAATTCGTAGTGCAATGCAATCAAGAGATGCGGCTCACAATATCGATATGGCAGTAGCTAGATGGTGGTGTGATACAGGTTCATCATTCAATGCTTCTCAGTCTTATTATTATCAACCTATGATGAATTTAATAGCCTCTTATGGTCTAGGATACAAAGGTCCTTCGATTGATAACTTAAGAGGTAAACTTTTGAGTTGTGTTGTTTCTAAAATTAGAAGTTATTTGGATGAAAGAAGAGTGAATTGGGGTACTTATGGATGTTCAATCATGTGTGATGATTGAACAAATAAGAGACAAGAGCCTATTATAAAATTTTTGGTTTATTCTACAAATGATCTTATGTTTTTGAAATGTATTCATGCATCTGGCCTTATTAGAAATACTGAGACTTTGTTTGTGATATTTGATAAAGTTGTGAATGATGTAGGGCCGGAAAATAATGTTCAATTTATTACTGGCAATGATTTCGCTTATAAAGCGGCAGAAAAAAGGTTGCAGAATATGTATAATTTATTTTTTTAGACTTTTTATGTTGCACATTGTATTGACCTAATGCTGGAGAATATATGGGATGTTTGGTATTTTCCTATTGTTGATAAGACTATGCAGAAAGCTAAAAAGGTGACAAAGTTCATTTATAATCGTGCATGGGTATTGAATTTAATGAGAAAGGAATTTACCAATGGTAGGAATTTGTGTCGTCTTGCTGTGACAAGAGTTGCAACAAATTTCTTATCACTTCAGTCTTTTGTTTTGATGAAAAAAGAGTTAAGACAAACGTTTACAAGTAACAAGTGAATTGTATCTCAGCATGCTAGGTCTAATGCTAGAGTGGAGGTTTGTATTATTATATTGAAAGATAGAGAATTTTGATCTCAATGTCAATTTTTTATCCGAGTTTGTGAGACTTTGGTAAAGGTGTTTCGCTTGGCTAATAGTGAAAAAAAGCCAACAATGGGTTATATTTTTGATGCCATGGAGAGAGCGACGGAAGCAATCAAAGCCAATATGAAACATAGACCTTCTTTATACACATAATATCTTTCAATCGTTAATGAGGGAAGAGAAAGACAACTTTCTTCTTCATTGTCTGCAGTTAAGGCATTTTTTAATTCTAGTGTCTATTTTAAACTAGATCTTACTAAACAAGCTGAAGTTAATAGAGGAATGTTTTTAATTATTACAACAATTATTAGCATTGACACGATGCAAGATCTTTTAAGCTCACAAATGAAGCTTTACAAGTTGTCTTATGGAGATTTTGGAATGTCAATTATTATTCGACAAAGAGGGAAATTTTCTCCAAGTATTAATTATTTCCTTTTTCTTATATGTTGAAAATTAATTATAACTTTATTTTGTTTATAATACTACTTTTGTTATCTTGTGACTTACAGTTTCTTGATAGGATCAATTTGAAAATGGTGTTCCAAAATTGAAAAGGTTTGTAATTCAAATTTTAAGCCAATATGTGAGTTCAACAGGCTTTGAACAAAATTAGAGCACATTTAAATTTATCTACTCAAAGAAAATGAATAAATTGAGGATGAATGATTTAGTTTTTGTTTGTCACAATTTAAAGCTTCGAGAAAGGTATGTTATTTTTATTATTATCATTATTAATTTCAATATAATTTTCTAATAATTAAATTTAATTGTTTACTACGAATCTTAATAGCACAAGTAGTTCAACTGATCTAATTTCCATTGATAATATTGATCTTTTGGTGCATTAGGATTTTGAAGAACCGAATTTGATAGATGTGAATGACTTGAAAGATAATCTTATATGAGAAAGCATTGACATGTCATTTGGTACATTAAATTTGAATGATAATGATGGTGAAGAAATTCTCAATGATGAGGATTTTGTACTAAATGATAACTAGGATTAGTGCAGTTATAGTATGTATCCTCCCGTTGACAATTGAATTTCATTCCAGGTTTTTATTTTTACTCTTCTTTTAATTTTACTTATATTTGATATTTATATTAAATTCTATATATATAATGTAGCTGTAAATATTTTTGTTTCAAGTTTAACTTCTACTTGATTGTTTCTTCGTCATAAACTCTTTTTATAAATTGTTTAAGGATATTTATTGTTCTTTTTATCGAATATTTTGATGCAATTATTATTTATTAAAATGATGAAATTGTATTATTGTAATATTTTAAAAACTTTGTATTATTCTTAATTTTATATTTGTATTATGATGATTGTCTTTTTTATATTAATTGTGGTTTTATTTACATGTGAAATATTTAAAAACTAAAGGTTATCGTACCATTTTTTTGACTATTACGATATATTTACATTGTTATTGCGTGATATATATTGTAAGCACAATTGCGGTAAATGCAACTACAATTATAATTATATAACGATAATAATTGGAACTGTAACATATAATTTTCCTAATGCTTATATACGTGTCCTTGTCACTAATTTTATATTTCACTTTCTTCTAAAACTTAAGAATTAAGACGACTAAACTTTTAATTCCCTTCTAATTCTTCAATTTACCGTTTCATTTGTTTTGTTTTAATTGTATCCATAAAATCCTTCCTTTTCCACTGTGGTTAGTTTTTCATATGTTAGGATTGGAAGTGATGATAAAAATTAGTTATAATCCAAATTATTTTATATTCACTTCAATTGATTTATCTTTTTAATTTACCTACTTTGTAATTGAGATCAATCCAAAAGATTTTGCAAATGATATAAAAATAAAGGAGAGTAAAATAAATATTAACTTGTATTAAGAAAATAAATGATTTAAATGATCATTGTTTGATTTTGGTTTTCAAAGAAGAAAATCTTCTATGAACATATCCTCTAACTCCCATCCTAGCGAAAGTTATAGCCATCGCTCACTCTCCTCCTCAAATCTCATCTTTACATCTCTATTACCTTCATTTTTTCCCCTTAACAATAACTCCTGAGTTACATATAGCAATACAGCCTAACCTTAACTCCCCAGATTTCTTTCTACATCCACCCCTTCTCTCCTCTATCCACCAAACTTCCCGCATTTTTAAATAAGTCTTCTAGTTTCTCTTATTCAACTGGGACCAGGAATAGTTGTTTCCCACTCTTCATGAAAGTCATAAAACCTGTTATCATTGTAATATTATATACCAACTGGTTAGGTCGCCCCATGTTAAGCCCAGGCCCAAGCATCGACGGCCCATTCGTAGGTGGTAATCTCCTATGCATACGTAAAGACCTAAACCTAGCAGTTATTCCAGGTATATAAGGTGTTACCTCATCATGGAAAAGGTACGACATCAGAACCCTGATTTCCTCTGTTCTTAGCCGCCAAAACTCCTACCAAAAGATTAACTTGAGCGTCAGAGGGGCCTGCCGGCAATCAATCCCCGACGTGCCTTTTGTTGTTTTGCAGGTGTTCTTTAGCTAAAGTCAGTCAGAATCATGGATTCAAGCAACAGCGTCCAGCCCCATCAAAATCAGACAGAACCAGGAAGAATTTAGAAACTCAAGAGAAAGCTAAAGTTAATATGTAATCATGTGTCTAGAACATTCATATTTCATAATTTCATGCGTAAATTATCAACTTGGCTTATCCGGTTAAGTTTTTAAAATAATTTCAAAAATAATATCGCTTTTCTTAAAACGATATCATTTTTGATGTTTTGATTAATTTACAGGTTGAGCTGAAACGATCTGTGTTCGACCTAGCTCAAAAAATTCAAGTTAAAATTGACATTGTTATAGCAAGCAAGCAAGCAAACAAGACGTAAGGAGGTCAATATTATATAATATTATTCTTAATTAATAAAAAGACTGATTTTAAATAACATTTAACAAGAAAAAAAAAGAAAAGAAGAAAAATATTAATAAAAATGAAATGAGTAATAAATTAAATAATATTAAAAGGAATTAGATTAATTATCCGATAATTATTAATAATTTTAAATTTTGGACAAGTGTTTGAATTGTTTTATTTTATTTTTATTAAAAGAACTTTGGAATAAAACAAAGTAGAGGAACTTATACATAACACGAAACTATGGATATTTTATATGGAGCGAAATGAAATTTGATGGCAAACTAAGCTTTCCGGAATTTACAATTTACGCCAAACACAAATCAGTATTTGCAGTTTGCTCCCGTGGACAGCTTCGCATAAGGAAATGTCTTCCGAACTCGCAACCATTAGTGACGCGTTCGAAGAAAGAGCCCATATTTGGCATCTTCGAACCTCATAAAACATCTATCTTTCTTCATCTTCAAGACCTTCTTCTCCCTTTGATCTTAAAAAGGTATGTTTTTATCTTGTTGCGTTCTTTAAAGTTTGTGCCTTTGTGTTCTCTTTGCGTTTCGGTACGTCCCTTTCCTGTTAATTGCTCTAATGCATAATCTTTGATATCTAGTGTTTAGGATTTTCTCGGGCTTGCCTTCCATTTTCTTGGATTCATCTTCGAGTTTAAAGTCACCCTTTGGCTTTCTTTTGTCGGTTTGGACTTCGCGGTTTGTTATATCCGCCCAAGAATTGTTCCTATATAACCCGGCGTTAAATCATTCCGACGAATTCAAGTTTTTTGTTGCTGGGTTGTTTTTCAATCTTAGGTAGACTCTGTTTCCATTACTGATCATCACCTGGTTTCTTTGGTTCATTTAAACTTTTTTTAAAATTCTCTTTCGCAGCTAGCCTTTTGGGTTATTTTTGGTACTATTTCCCTACGATTATTGAATTGAACTAGCTTGGTTGTTGGTGTGTATATTTTTTAGTTGTCATCTTACTTTTATGGTTTATACTTCTGAAATTCGGTCTCTTCGTGACCTCTGCAACGTTTATGTTGGCTTTGACACAGGATGGAAGGTCTAAGGCATCTTGAAGATCCTAAGATGATGTCTGAAACACTGGAGATGGATCAAGTAAGCCCATCTAAGGAAGGGAAAGGCAAGAGACTGTGGAAGAAAGTGAAATATCAGTTAGTGGAGTACCATTCTTTGCCCGGTTATTTAAGGGACAATGAGTACATTTTGCGTCACTACCGTGCTAACTGGCCCTTGAAGGAGGCTTTTCTTAGTATCTTCTCTATCCACAATGAGACATTAAATGTTTGGACGTAAGTTTCCTCTCTTATGCAACACTACCCATGATCAGCAAGTAGGACAGCATTTGTTTCTGTTGCTGGAGCTTTTGACTTGGATTTTGAAGTGTGATTGTGTTGTGAAATGCTAATTTTTATGGATTTATAGGCGTCCCATTTTGTGAGGTTTATAGAAGATCGACCTCATGATTGTTTTGATATCTCATCCATGTACTCTCAATTGTCTTTCAAATTCCTTTTTATTTTTTGGGCTAGATTCATGTGTCAGTGTAACTTAAACATTTTGGATTACAATTTGAATTGGACCTAGAGATTCGTATTTAAAGGTTCATAGTGGTTCTGAAATCCTGATTATGAGGTAATGACTTTTATGAAAGCGGATGTTTGGCTGAACTTTTTTACTTTTCTAATTCTTCTACATGGTGGAACTTGAAATATCTTTACACTTTGTAAGTCCTAGCTTTATTAATGGTTGAAACTTTTTGCATAAGGAATTTTCTCTAATTTAAAGGTCTGAAAGAGAGTGATGAGGCTATCATAAAGGTACAAATTTAACTATGGCGGAAATTTTTTATCAAGGAGCAAAAGAGCTCAGAAGTAATGCAGGTAGAGGTGATGAGAATGGAGTGAATGTTCTGTTTACCTGTCAGACTGTAGGGGAAATTGAAATGCATAGTACTAATTACGTTCCAAGAAGACAGAAAAAATCTGAGTAGTTTTCCTATCATGTAGTTAGAGGTGGATCTGATTATATAATAAAATTATATGAAGATACTGCCTGAATATTGTCATAGAAAGGAAACCTACCTTTTTCCTTCCGTTGGTTAATATTTTAGATATATAAACATGGAGTTTTAGTTATTGCCTGAAGTAATTTCCATGATAGTAATTTTAGTTTTTGTGTTTTAATTTTTATTGTCTGAAGTCCTTAAGTTGTCAAAGAAGTAAGCACTGTTATTGGCTTAAATGGTAATTTTACAGTGATCAGATGTTGTATAAGTCTATCTGGATTCAGATGTTATAAGTCTATCTGGATTAGATACAGGAACTATTACAGCAAAGTTCATTGCTTGTAGGTGCAACCTTCAAGGAAACAAGCAAAAAACTTCACCTCTAAACAGATGACCTTGAATCAAATCAAGGCTATGCAATGCACGTATCCAAGTCCTGCCATGTGGCTTAATTGCCAAAATTTCCTATTACATTTTTATGGTGTCTTTTCTCAAGAATTTCTTTTCAGTTAAAAACTGCAATATTTATCTGCCAAGTCTAAATTTGATTGTACAGGTCTTTCGGTTGGCTGTATTTTTTCTTTTTCTCTCATCATTGACTGCCCAGAAGTTCATGTTTGATCTTCTATACAAATTGCACTAAAGAATAAACTATTGTTTTTGCAGGCATTTGATTGGGTTCTTCTTCTTCCTTTCCCTGACCATATACACTGCAGTGAAGGTACCAAAAGTTGTTGATCTCCATTCTCTACAACTTCCAGAGGTGCTAAAGGCCGATCTCCATAAATTGCATGCATGCCTCCCTTCTTTGCCTCATATGCCTGATCTGCAGAGACTAAGGGAGGAATTGAAGTCTACCTTGCCTAAAATGGATATTCCCTCTCTCTCAAAATGGCATGTTGTGGAACTTCTTTACAATTGCTTACCTGAGCGTTTCTCCCATGGCAACAATACGGATGTTTGTGTCCTGGTAATGTTTCTTTCTCATTCATCATTTTGAATTTTGTGCCTTTTGCTGTCATCATCCTTTGACGGAGAAAATGATACAAAGAAAATATAATGTTAATGTGGTTTATTGTCTTGGCCTCCTTTTGGATCTCAGTTGTTCAAACTTTGCAGTCCCTTTTATTTATTTATTTTCTAGTGTATTATGTTGCTTTATCGTGCTTAGAATGCCTTTGTTTGCAGTGTAATCCTTTAAATCTCATGCATATATCTATATGTATATATGTAGGTATTTATTTGGAAAGATAAACTGTTTAAAATTTTCATATAATGAATTGGTTGAAAATTTAGAGATCATGACTAAGGAATGAAAAAGACTTCTTCAAAGTGCAAGGAAACCCAAAAAGTAATAGATGCATGCATGAAGACTAAAAAGTAACCTGGACAAAGCACAAGCAATAGTGTATGAGTCTAAGGATAGTAGCATAAAGCATGGAAACAAACCTTAGAAAATAAGTTTCAAAGTTGAAGTCATCTTTATATAGATTCAATTAAGGAAAAGACACCTAATGATAGGCATGGGATATGATACATGCAAGGGTTTATCTCATCTAGTAAAGAAAACCTTTTCCTAAGGTAAACATTTATTGAAAAAGTTCTTAAGAACCAAACACATATGTAGTATAATAAGATACACTTCATCATATGCATATAGGAGGCAAAGTAGAGCATCATATGCATACGTATATGGTTCATACTTGCAACCTAGGGGGGAACAACTATCACACACTCTCACATACTCATTCCTTTATTTGGCTAGAACCTTTGAACTTGCATGCTTGTTTCTTTGAGTTTAGATCATGTTGATGAAGATGAAAAATAATCATATGAAGGAAACATCACATAGGGCATTTAATTTTGATTTGTTTACATTTTGAGGCAAACCAGTTGGCAAAGATGTTAAGCCTTTTGAAACAGAACCTAATGAAGATAATGTAGAAGCTGAGATGAAATAACCAATTTTTGTTGGTTCTAAAAATCTTTAAGGATTACACTATAAGGTTGTGTTATTTGCACTTTGGCTGCTACATCTAAGACGATAGTTCTTAATCATGGTACTTGTGCTATCAATATAGAGTATTTTATATGATCTTACTTCAGATTGGGAAACATAAATGGACACTTCTAGAGTATCATCCCTGTTGGTAACGGGGTATGCAAGGAGCCAGTAAATATCTTAGCTTAAATGGCACTTGTGGGTGATGGTTGGGATGATGCTCAAACGGTGAATCTAGATGCTATGCAGGGACATGAAAGACAACTTTTTAACATCATACTGATATAAAAGTACCATCACCAGTTTTCATATTGAGCATATATAGTTCCAAGCATTGGAAAAATCTTAAATAGAAAAAAAAGTATTCTTTTGGTGGTTGATTTCATCTTGTTCTTCATGACTAAACGCAGCGTAGCGTGACGGATGATGTGGCAAACATAATAGCACCATTGATGATGGGGCCGATCACCAGGTGGCCATTTTTCGCTTTCTTGGGTGGAGCCATGTTTTGCTTGCTTGCTAGCAGTATTTGCCATCTTCTATCTTGCCACTCAGAGCGCATGTCGTACATAATGCTGAGGCTCGATTATGCAGGAATTGCTGCTCTAATCTCTACTTCCTTTTACCCTCCTGTTTATTACTCTTTCATGTGTGATCCATTCTTCTGCAACCTTTATCTGGGGTTCATAACTATCCTGGGAGTTGGAACCATCTTGGTTTCTCTGCTTCCAATGTTCCAGACACCTGAGTTCCGCCCAATTCGTGCATGCCTCTTCTCAGGCATGGGCTTGTCTGGATCGGTACCTATTCTGCACAAACTTATATTGTTCTGGAGCCTGCCAGAGGCACTCCACACAACCGGCTATGAAGTTTTGATGGGACTCCTGTATGGAATCGGGGCACTGGTGTATGCGACGAGGATTCCTGAACGATGGATGCCTGGGAAATTCGACATTGCAGGGCACAGCCACCAACTTTTTCACATTCTCGTGGTGGCTGGAGCATACGCACATTATCGTGCAGGGCTGGTTTACCTCAGGTGGCGAGACTTGGCAGGATGTTAAGTGAAGTAAATTCTGGAATCTGATGATTTGCATTCACGTGTAAGTCCCCAACGTCATTGTATAAAATAAGTTAGGTGACGATGAAAGTCAGGAAGTGGAAAACTGAATGGCAAAAAATGCTACTAGCTCCCATTGTAACTTTGAAAGGTAGATTATATTGTATGCTTTATGTTCTGCTGAATAACAAATGCAATGTTAGTTTCTTGTCTGAAATATGAAAAACTTAGAAACAACTGTCCAATTCAAGCTTACTTGGCTCCTTATTCAACAGTTAGGAGGATCTGTGGAAGATGATACGGATGTGCTTTCATTGAGAGTCGAACTCAAGACCTCCCGCTTACTAAACGGGTGCTCTAACCAACTGAGCTATGAAAGCTATGTTGGACGCTGGATAGTTTGCAGGAATCTCTTTCGTTTCTTTCGCGTGCATTTGTCGGTCACGAAGCCCTTATCGCGCACACCAATCTACGTGTCATTCACTCGCTCCCCTTCTTCTACCCCACCGACAGTTCACGCATTATCTTCCTTCTATCCAACACAATACTCACCCCGCGCATTTTAGCCTCACTGGTACCAATTAACTAGCCGAAGACCATGACACTCCCACAACAGTCTCTCTCTCGTCACAACGACAAGACTCTGCTCGCTTGCTTGGCCTATATTGCATGGATCGTATCTTGTCTTCCCTCTTTTACTGGCTGTTCTCTGCTAAATCTAGGAACCAACTTGCAACGTTTCAATCCCTTATGGCATCATCCGTCTGCTTGTAGTCACGACGATGGTTGCCTCTGAAGTTTGTAAGTCTTAGTAACTTGTATCCTTAAAAAATGGTTGTTCCAGAAGCTTACAAGTCTCAATACTCTCCTATGGTGAAATCAAATGCTCGAAACCATAAATCGTCTTTCTCCTGTCTCAGCGATGGGTTTGTCTACCTTGGCGGCTCATTGCTCACTTTTTTATTAGTTTGGTGGTTTTGGCTTTACGCTGGTCCCAGTTTCACTCATCATTTAGAGCTGACGGTCGCTGGTAATTTGACTTCGAATGTTAGTTCAGATTCAACACAATGTCTCCACGGCGAGCCCGCCGTTAACCTCGGCTATGACCCTCCGGAACCCACGTTCTACGACGACCCAGAACTTCGATACTCCATTGAGGAGACAGTGAAGAACTGGGACGAGAAGCGAAAAGAGTGGCTCAAACACCACCCTACGTTCGCCGCCGGAGCACGTGATCGCGTCGTCATGGTCACGGGTTCTCAGCCTTCTCCGTGCAAGAACCCGATCGGCGACCATTTGCTGTTGAGGTCCTTTAAGAACAAAGTGGACTACTGTAGGATACATGGTATCGACATTTTCTACAACAACGTGTTGCTACACCCAAAGATGAGAAGTTTCTGGGCAAAGCTGCCGGTGGTTAAAGCGGCGATGTTGGCTCACCCGGAGGCAGAGTGGATCTGGTGGGTCGACTCGGACGCGTTGATTACCGACATGGAGTACAAGCTACCGCTACGTCGGTACGACTACAAGAGCCACAATATCGTCGTCCACGGTTGGGCTAAATTGATATATGAGGACAAAAGTTGGACGTCGTTAAACGCCGGCGTGTTTCTGATCAGGAACTGTCAGTGGTCAATAGACTTCATGCACACGTGGGCCAATATGGGTCCGATGAGCCCTGATTACCCCAAATGGGGCGAAATCCAACGGTCCCTATTCAAAGACAAGTTGTTTCCAGAGTCAGACGATCAGTCGGCTCTAATTTATCTGATCCATCAAGATAAAACTTTGACGGACAAGATTTACTTGGAGGGAGAGTATTATTTGGAAGGTTACTGGGTTGATATATTGCCGACGTTGGATAACATAACGGAGAGGTACACGGAGATGGAGAGAGAAGACGGGAAATTGAGGAGGCGTCACGGCGAGAAGGTAAGCGAGCAATACGGTGCGTTTAGGGAGCGGAATTTGAGAGGGTGGGGCAACGGAAAAGGCAGTTACAGACGGCCGTTTATCACCCATTTCACAGGGTGTCAGCCGTGCAGTGGGGACCACCACCAGATGTACGGTGGAGAGAGTTGCTGGAATGGGATGATCAAGGCTCTGAATTTCGCTGACAATCAGGTGCTGAGGAAGTATGGGTTCGTGCACCGGGATCTACTGGATTCCAATACGGTGACGGAGACGCCGTTTGATTTCCCTGATGAAGGACCATGGTGATTATATTCATGTTCTAAATGTAATTTCTTGGAATAATTTGAAAGTCATTATATGAAAATTTAAGTTAAAAGCGATTTATCCGTTATGGAAAACACATTTATATTGTATAAATATCATCACTTTGAATATTTGATTTTGCTTTTTGACTATGATAATTTCCAACTTTTGAACTTGGCTTTGTGAATATAATAATGCAAAGTGGCTCAACACAGGAGTGTAACGTGTGTGCGCTTTTTGATGGTTCAAGTGTGGCATGATTAGATGGTAATCTTAAGCATATCAATGACTCTTCCAGAATGGGAGAATGATTTTGTTGGGATGGTGAGATTTTAGGTATATGAACAATGCAATTAGTTCGTCTTCATTGAAGATCTGATCTTCAGACCTCACAAGTCAACTAGATTTTTACCAAGAATTAGTAAGTGAATACTGGAAAGGCCTTTACGACCTGTAAAATTTGTTGAGAGCAAACTCAAATTTGTATTTGTTTAAATTTAGGTTGACTCGGGCCGAGCCTGGCGGGTTTAAGAGAATTGGTTCAGCCTAAACTGATTCAGCCAAAGGCCCAAAACAATGTCGATCGAGTTTTAGAACATCCGACCAAACCTCGACATGACCATTGTCAACAAATATCACATAACAAATATCACCAATTCTTGACTGCACATTGAACGTTAACTGATTTGAGAAATCCAAAACTAACTTTTAAGTTACAGATATAATGGTTGCATACCCCATATGTATGATTTAAGAGTTACCATAGAGTCTGCACGTCGACATGTACTCTTAAGATGACATTGCATTGGGATCATCATCCTCATCGTCTCCTATCGTATGCCCTATCGTCCTCTTAGACGGCATTGCATTGGGATCATCATCCTCATCGTCAACTATCGGTGCTTCGTTAAACATGTACTGATTCTGATACTCTATTAGGTATTGTGTTGATCTCTTCACATCCAGGAAAAGATTGTAAACTCTAGTAATGTCCTCAGTTTCCACAATCTTTCCTTTTCGCTTCTGGCAGGCCAATGCGGCAGCAGTAATGAGATGGATGGCATATCTCAAGGATGTTTCTGCTCCAATATGTGTTAGTAAGGCCTTGGCCTCGTCAGTGATCTCCACATCTTCTTCTTGGCATCTGATGTCCAGAATCTGGCGAATTTCGTCCTTAGTATATGGTTGAGTGGATATAATAAGTAGCCGATCCAGGAGATCGATTGGAATTCCATGAGGAGATTTGTAATTTGTCCCTCGAATTGAGGTGATCCCTCTGTTAGTAGCAACGACTAATATGGGTGCCATCTCATTCTCAAGAGCACGATTCAGGAAAGAGAAGCACTCTATGTCAAGCACGTGCACTTCATCGATGAAAAGGACTCCTGGTACAATCTCAGCTTTTCCTTCCTCCTTCCATTCAGCCACTTTAGTGTCAATTTGTTCCCTAACCTCAGCACGGATTTCACCAGTATCCCCAGTGAAAAGAGCCAGGAATCCCTGTGTTCTGAAAGTAGAGGACAAGTTAATGAGAAGTGACATGCAGGCAAAATCTGAGTCGATCACTTGATCCTACATGGATATCCAAACAGACTTGGAATGTCCAGAAAAAGACATCTGGGTAACAACTGAAATCCAACATAGATGCCAGTGAGATAATAAAAAGCATTTAGACCAAAGCAGAAGGAACGAGCAGGATATAGCAATCGCATGAACATGAACATGAACATTTATGAGGTAACAACTTCCCAGCTCACAATGGCCAGTTTCAATGGCCAGTTTGCAGTTGCAGATCAGCATCAGCTCAACTCTAGGGCAGAAAACAATGCTAAAACCTTTCTTTCTGCAGCAATGTTCTTTATAACACAATCAGCTACCCAATGTACAGAATCTATATCTTACAACAAAGACACATTAATATCAACTCAGACACTTGAAAAGGTTCTCCAATATAGAAAGCAGCAGTTCTTGCTAGTATCAATTCAACTCATTCAAAGACACATTATCTACATCAGAGATGGCAATGAACTAGATCGGCCGGACCAACCCTTTTTTGGTCTGGGACTGGTCCGAAGCCCGATCAACAATTTTGTTTTGTGGTTAGGTGGAGCCAGGGCCGAGGCCGGGCTGGTTTACCAACCCTAATCTACATTCAAAACAACAAAACATACAATTCAAACCAAAGCCTCGTGTAACTCCAAAATCCTTAAATACCCACAACAAGAAAATCATAGATCTAATCATATCAAACATCTAAAATCATTAACATTCAGTAAACCGAAAGACAAAAAGACAAACTTTACCTGCTATTAATGACATCAATCTCATGAAGAGTCACACAATGCACAACCTCTTTCCTCTTCTGCAACTCCCCATCAGGACACTGGACAAATTTCACCTGAGGCCCCATTGCATCATAATCTCTCGACCGCGAAAACGACCTACCGAGCTTACTAATCTTCCCGGAAGCCTTATCAATCGCAATCACGTCACCACTCTGCACTTTCTCCTTCCCTAACGCCTCTATCATCTTCACCCCCAAGTCATACACCGTCTCCATCTCCGTCGTCTTCAGTGTCAATTTCCCCGTCTTCGATGCCGCTCCGGTCACTGCCGGACGATCAATTTGGACCTCCACAACCTCACCTTCGATCACCTCCGCCTCCTCCTTGATTCTAACGCCAATTGCCTTACGGAAGGACTGCATCAGAGCTTCTGTTTTGGACATTTCGAGAGAGAATATTTCGCTGCCGGAGATCATAGCGAAAGGGGTTTCGAGTCCCAGCGACTTGGCCATTCCCATGGCAATGGCGGTTTTGCCAGTTCCTGGTTGCCCCGCGAGAAGGACAGCTCGACCCGCAATTTTGCCCTCCTTTATCATTTGAAGAATAACCCCGGCGGCTTTTCGGGCTGAGGCTTGGCCTACCATGCCCTCGGATACAGCACGTGGCTCGAGCGCGGAGTCGAGCCCTAGGCCGCGAATGTGAGAGTGAGCTCCTATTCGCTCAATTCTTGTTAAATCCCGAGATTCCGAAAGCTTCAGCTCCGCCATTGGAGGCTTTCGATGATGGCTCTAAAGTTTAGAGAGAGAGAGAGAGAGAGAGTGAAGGGGTTAGGGTTTAGGTTTAGGGTTTACACGGTAACTCGACGTAGCAGAGTGTACAGGTAACGTACGGTTGTTACTTCTTTAAGGCTTTTAAGTGCTGCAAGCTGAACTATGACTTTTTTATCCGATTTAAAACAAATTTTATTAAAAATAAGTAAAACTCCATTATTTATAAGTTAATCATGCGAGCCTATTTCAAAATTAAATCGATAAAATAAAAGATTTTGATAAGAAATTGATATAAAATTGATTTAAATTGCATAAAATTAAAGAATTTAAAATTTTATTTTGTAAAAATAATTATTAAATAAAAATTAATCTTCTAATTTTGATTTTTAAAAAATTATTAATTAAAAAAATTAATTGATTAATTAATTAGTTTTTAATAATAAAAGTTATTAAAATAAATCGAACTAAAAACTGAATCAAAAAGTTCAATATTTTAAAGTTTAAATCGGGTTGCGTTTGTTAATAGTTAAAAATTTATAGCGCCATTGCCATAATGCAAGTAATAGATTTTGGACTCTTGATTCCCAACCTCAAGGCCCCCAGTCACAGATCCGATCACTGCTGGAGGATTGAATCACGGTTTGATCCCACTCAGTCCCTCAGGAAGGCGACCCAGCGCTCGGTGTGTACAAAGAATCACCACATTGAATGAACTCTCACACTGCCGCTACCGAGACTCATACCTAAGACTTTGGACTTAGTTTCCTTCCCAAGAAACCAACTGAGCTACCCGTGCGGATAATAGATTTTACTAATTATTAAGATAATTATATAAGATGCAAGTTAGTTTTAGGTAATATAAACACAACTAGACATTTGTGGTTTAAAAAACTGCAGAGTATCCTATAAGAGGAAGTTTTGCACAAACAAAGAGAAGCTGCTTATTAAATGGCTTAACATTCATGTTTTAGACACATCTACAGGGAAGTTGGTCTTGATTCTGGACAAGACTATAAGTGATCATAAAGACTCTCCAGAAATCCACCTTTCAAACATTGCAAAGCATTCCTTAGGCCTGTACTCTGGAGCCGTGTGACCTCCTCCCTGTCAAATACAAAAACCTTATCCACCTATTTTATGGATGGCAATGGGCAGGGTTTAAACAAAACAATATCATTACGGTCTAACCCAAAAACGAGTTTAACCTGTTAATCGAGCCAATTAGCCTTCCCTAATATTCTATTTTGGAACATACCTGACAGTTTAGGCAAAACAAATTATCAATAAAAATATCTTGCCTTCACAGTAGCAAATGTCAGGTGGTTTGAGTATTTCCTTGTGTATCTGCATAAGGTAGTAAGGTTTAGTATTCCAGACTCTACTTTGCATTAAGAAAACAGCACTAAATACCAGGGTTTCCATATACCCTGCAACTTGATGTTCAACAAACCACGGCCTCCAAGGTTCAACAACAGAGAAATTCAATGCCTTGATCCATGATAAAGTTCCCAAGTATGGTACAACCATGTCATGATCACCACTGCATATTTATGTATACAGTCATCTTGTTACTATAAATCAAGCCTGTCTTTGCACTGTTTATGGTAAAGCAAATAAGCAGAGATATGGATAGAGCACCTGTATATTAGAGCTCGGTAACTCCTCGTGCCGAGATAAGAATGATAGCTTAGAGTACTCTGAACGTCATCTACATAATTTAAACTTTTGTTGCATCTAATCCACGCCGTCGGTTCTCCCTAATTTGCAGAAATAACAGTAAGTTTCTTAGTTATAGTAATGGTAGTACCCCAGAAAATGTCTCACCTTCCAAGTGTGAAGGGCCTTCTGGACACTTATATTGTTGGCCCAGATGTTGCAGAGCAAACCATTGTAATTCTGAAACACAAAGTGCCAATTTAAATGGCAGAAAATGCCTGCAGTCTATAGATCCTTATAACCTTAAGGATTTCAGAACAATCAAAGGCTGACCCTGCAACCAAAAGGAGGGAAATCAGGTGGTGCGAGCAAGAATCCTGTATCCTTCTGTAGCAGATACCTTCTAACTCCATTCATACTGTTCAATGATCTGGAGGTTTGAGTGCACTTGGGCTCCAAGATATGTGAATGCTCTATTTTGTCGGTGCACTGTAAATGCCAACTTTTTTTAGTAGTATCGACAGAAATTGATCCAAAATGATGAGCAACACACTCATTTAACTGTCTTACCTTTGAGATTGCTTGGAGCATCTTTACACACTTTCTGTTATTCGGGTCGACATTTACGTACTCTCCTTTGCAACTTCTTTTGGCAGACTGGAAGAAGTATAAACCTTAGTAGTTAGTACACAGACCAAATTTATGTAGGGAAACAGAGGAATTTCTCAGCTTGCCCTTTAACCTTGTAGAGTTCATCAGAAATGAGTGCCATACGGTGAGCAAATGGAACTCTTGCGTTGAAATCCAAATGTCTATCTGTTCCTGGATTCCCAAGCAAATAGCCCTGAGTAAAAATTCGAAAAGTTTCAAGAACCAAACTCCATAAAGTCTTATGTAATGCAAGAATCTGGACAGCTAGTGACTTACTTTTAGATTCATATGTTGTTGGTCTCCTAGTTTGGGGCCTGCAGAAGAATGATAAGCATCCACAGTGTTCTCTTGAATTGAAGTGTTGTGACAGTGCAATTACAGAAAAAGAGCATTGTCTTCTTACCAACTGACAATTTCTTAGTAATAATTGGAACGACAAGTCCAGAATATGAATCACCAGCAATATAGAGTGGATTCTTAATGAATTTAGGGTGACTGCGCAACCACTGCAAAATTGCAGCCGCAATGAACATAAGTTCCTGATCAAACTAATCCATATGGTGATACTGAATGTCATCAAATACTAAATACTGAATGAAATTTAAAAGATTATTACACCTTTCTTATGAAATCGCAAACTCGATTAGAATATTTCCTGGCTCCAGTCTCATAACCTCGAAATGTCTTGGAATATGAGAAGCCAGTACCAACAGGACCATCCAGAAAGATTATACTAGACACCTAATTTCCATTAAATTGCAGATCAGAGCATGATTTTAGAAGACATAATAAACTAAAAATCTTTCACAGAAAGATAGTCTTCGGGATTGGATGCCACCTTTGTCCATGAATGTTGATTCAACCTCAAACTTGGAAGGCTGCCATTGTACTCAACAACATTAAACTCTAAAGGCCCTGGACAAGAACCGAAAAAAGCATGTAACCCCATTAAATAATCATCATCTCTAAGCATGTAACAGCAGAGGAATCACCTATCTCAAAAGCCAGTCCAGAAAAAGCCGAGCAACCAGGGCCGCCAGTGAGCCAGAGAACAAGCGGGTCTTCTGTTGGATTTCGTTCTGATTCCACAAAGTAGTAGAAAAACTGGACATCTTCATTCTCATCCACCCCAACATATCTTCATAAAGAAATTCACAGCTTAACCAATAACTGATATTTTTCCTTATACTATGAAAACGTTTAGTTTCTCTATGCCTAACTAGGAGGCTTACCCAGTTTCGAGTTTGAAAGGAAGAGGACCGGCAAATCCAGGCAGAGACTTGACGCTGAAGAAGGACACCACAGGATTGAAGAAACATAGTAGCACAATAATGAATACGAACTTTAGATAGCTCTTACGGAAGCAGCTCGCCTCCTGCATGTCTACTACTGCTTCTAACTGATGATCTTCGAGCCGGTGCACGTAGGACCACGTTAAATGCCCTTACCACTCCTAGCAGCGTGGCAGGTCACTGTGTTCATGGTGTCCAGGTGTCTAATCTACTACAGAGATCATGACACCTGTCCATGACTTCTCAAGGACTTTGATGGCGCTTACGTTACGTCACGCTTTGGTTGTGAGTCCAATTGGATTTATTGACTAATCGAATTTAATTACATATATGATATTGAACTAAATTTAATTTACACTATTTAGAATGAATCTATAAATATTAGAATTTAATTTAATTATATTATTTGAAACACAATAAAAATAAATTCAATTATTTTATATAACTTTTTTATCCTTAACTAAAAATAGTATGTAATCAATATGTGTGTATTTTATACTAGTAATTTATATACTTATAATGTGCATATTTTAAAAAAAGATTTTTAATGTTTTGAAAATAACTGACTTTTCAATTCAGAATTCAATTCACATCATTTAAGACGTGAATTGAATTCATAAAAAAATACTACCTCAGATTCATAATAAGTGTCGTTTTAGAAGGATTTTAATTATTCAAAATAAGTGTCGTTTGTGACTTTTTATGCATATTTATAATTTTACTTCCAAAATTACCCTTTAATTTCTCTCACATCTTAATTACACAGACTACACAGATTATATTTTTAAGACACTTTAACATGTAATTAATAATAGTATATCAGATATTTCATTAACTTTCTTAAAACGACACTTATTATAAATCAGAAGGAGTAAGATTCAATTACATGGTTGAATTCAAGTAGTCTCTTTTTTAACATTCTAAACGTATAAATTGAATTGAATTATAGTATAAAATTAATGAATTGAATCCCATTCATTGATTTGCAAACCGCCATTAAAGAAATAAAATTAAGAGGTGTTTTGATCTGTATCCTTAATTTATTGTTAAAACGACAACCAGAAACTATTTCAAATCAACCATCAAAAAGTATTACACAAGTGAGGATCATAAAGACTATCTTAAAGTCTCTGACATCGAATCGGGCAACTGGGAACTCATGTCTTGTCGGAGACTTTAAGATTGTTTTGGTCGACCAATTTCCGACTCATCATCAACCTTGTGGACTGCAGTCTTTTCTAAAGCAGCCTTCTCAAGCTCATTACAACAATTATCATGTTTACTGGTTGATTTTCTAAAGCGGGCATCGTAATTTGTTGGAATTGGCACTTGTTCAGTCGGAAAACTTCCGCCGGTACGACGGTCGATCTGATCGGAGCATCCAGTCATGCATCTGACGAAGAAACTGTTGAGTTTGCTAAACGTTACCTTCATGCAGTTGGGCTTTTTCTGTTGTTTGCTAGGTTTCCGGGTAGAGGCCATGGGTTACAGCAAACTAAACAAGCAAAGGACGAATCTTAGAAGATAATAGGTCAGGTGATGAGGGAAAAGATAGATGCAATGGGTATTATTTAAACCCTTGGGCTAGGGCTTTAATCGGCCATGAAAACACAGAATCTGAGAGACGAAACCTATGTGGCGTACGTCAAGTATTGAACGGAGGTGTGCATGTTACGAACTTCCCAAATAAAAGAGCCTATGGGCATAAAAAGAAACGTAGAATCTACCGTCCCAGATAGTGCCGACCGGTAAATTTTAGTTATTTAAAAAAGAATAAATAAATAGAAATATTTTAAAAAATGAAAGTTTCACAAATGTATTTGATTTTTCCAAAAATTTAAAAAGTTTTTGGGTTTCCAATAAATTGAATTTAAATTAAAAAAAGAGTTTTAAAATTTGAGAGATCCAACTAAGGTCTGAATAAAATATTTTCATCGTTTTTATCTTAAAAACTCAAAAAAGACAAAACTTTGTAGGGGTTATTTTATAAAAGTAGAAAATAATAAAAATAAATGCTTTATTAAAATAATAATATCTATTAATGTATAATCATTTAGTAATTCTAATAATTTAACATAAATTAAATAATAATTCTCTTTTAATAATTTATGTGATCTTGGTATCAAAATTCTTAAAGTAATTGTTTACGAAAATTGATTGGTTTGCGATAATTAATTGATTAATTTTTTATAAAAAATTATTAAAATAAACTAAACTAAAAATTGGTCAATTTAAAGTTATTACAATTTAACTAGTTGATGTGATTCTACTTTTTAATAATTGAAAAAAATCACATTCGTTTTAAGAATTAAATTTAAAAAATTTTAAGATTTCAAGTAGTTGGAACTTAAATTTAAGGGTAAAAGATATGGACTTTCTTTGTAATCGAAAAAAATAAAAAGTTTCTATAATTTTTAAAATTTTCAATAAAATCTTTGTAATTTTCAAATTTTGAAGGAAAAAAGCCATTTTCTTAAACTTCAATAAAAAATAAGGACAAAAAATGCTACATAAATATCATATATTGACCAATTAAATGTTATTTATATGGTGATTTAGTCTACCTCTTAAATTCAAATCGAATTAATTAAATCCAATTCCATAATAAATTATTAGTTTAAGTTGAATTTAATTAATTATAAGATATATTATATATTATTATGTTAATTACAATTAAATTTTCCTTTCATTTATTTACTTTTTAAACTTTTTTCTATTTCTATTTTTATTTTCATTTATTCATATGGGTCATTTGAAAACAACCTTTCTATCAATTGCGTACTACTAAATCTTCTCAGACCCACTTCTCAGCAAGATTTCTACTGCGTGATGGTGTTGTTGCTGTTGTTGCATCAACTTTTATAAAGCAAAATAAAATGATTAATTTTTATTTAATAATTTTCTTTTTAAATTAAACTTTAATTTTTTCAATAAATAAAGATAATCTTCTTTATTTTTTTAAATTCTTTAATTTTATTTTATCTTTAACTAATTTTATGACGATTTAACATTAATTATACCTTTTAAACCTTAAAATATTTGTCTTATTATTTTATTTTCAGTTTGGGTTTTTAAAATTTTGAATATTACCATTTAAAAAATTATTACTATAAGAAAATAAAAGACAAAGAAAACAATAATAAGGCTAAACACAGAATTATCACTAGCAAGCGGTAACAAGTTATAATCCCGAAATTAATTGAGCTTATATTTCTAAGAAATAAGGAGGAAAAGGTGAGAGGTTTCACTTGCTTGGTTTAACACTCCGATAGGTTCTTTAATGTGGTCCTTATTTATCGACGTTGTTAGATTTTGTATGATAAAAATGAAACTAAATATACAAAAAATAATAGAATCAGTTATCATATAAATACTTTTATCATATTTAATTCATTTTATTTTTAACGTTTTCCAATAAAAATTGATAAAAAAATTAACACAGTATAATATAAGAATTTTAGATAATTACATAATATCATAAAAGGGAAGTAATAACTTTTAAAACAAGAGGAGTGAATTAAAAAAATCAAACAAAAAAATGCAGTATATTTACTCACAAGTTAGCAAATATCAAAATTTTTACTTTGGCAGGAACTCGACAAAAGGTTAGATCAAGGTTAATTTACGTAGTTTGACCTAACCAAAGATTCGATACATATAACGTCCCATACTCGATAATGAAATCGGCATACCGAATGTTACCATATTCTTAAATACCTAATACTTTAAACTACAATATTTTCTATTTAAGACCTCATTAATCTAGTAATGACTATTTACTTTATAAAAAAATTAGACAGAGTTTTCTCTATATTTATTTAAAAGCTCCTGCAAGAAACTTCAATATACTTCTTATGCATGTTACTCAAGTATTCATCTCCAAGTCAAACTCCTTGATAAAATAATTTACCTATCTTCCAATACATTTCAACACATCTAAACTAGATTTCCTACATAACTTTCATATAGTCATATATAATTCACAATAAAATCCTGTAGGATCCTTCACTTTTTTATGTGTACATGTAATAACCATAACCAAAAACAAAATAAAAATTTGTAGTACATACACTTCCAATTCTTTCGAAATCCTTAACATGACTTTTGTCTTGTGGTAGATCCACCGTAACTTTCTTCTAACTATCTTCAAAACTTACACGTGGAAAGAAAATTCACACGCTAAGCTATAGGCTTAATGATATTTAAGCAATTCTATTTCACATTCAATTCAATTTATTTAACCATAACATGTATAATATATAATATTTTCACATATAAATATCTCTATTTCTTTCTAAACATAAATAGGCATTGAAAATCAAGTTATAAAATACAAGCATATATCTATTTAATAATTCATGTTTAATTACACAATGATGAATAAATTGTACATTCAATTACTAATTTCATTTGTAGTTCTGTAATCATGTATTTATCTACTTTCTGTAATTGCCCCAAATTAAAATCCATTGAAATTGCATCACTGAGCCGGATAAGCGGGATTTTTAAAAATATAAGATCGGGTTCTTGGAATCATGCGTTCCATTTTTTATATTCATTCTTATTGGAACTGAGCTCTCGGAGCCATGCAGTTCATAACCTAAATCAAATATCTTACACCGAAATCGAGCTCTTAGAGACATACAATCCGGTAACATATATCATGACGCAATTCTGCTAACTCCTTAACTGACATGCCAACCTTATCAGATTCCTCCAATTCTTATCTATTTTACTTGGGACAAATCTAATTAAATTTCATAAAAAAAGCTCATGATAACCAATTCAAGTTATTCCATATTCGACCAAAGTAAATGTTATTTTTTTCTTTCGTTATTTGTTTTAATTGAATTCATACAGCATTCAAGACATATTCATCTCACCAATTAGTCAAACAAATACATGTATATCAAGTTTCTCAATTCAAACTTAATGTATGCCAATTGGGAACAATGAAAATTACAAGTCCTTAGGAAAAAGTAGAATTGCAAGAATACGTACCAAATTGATATCCAAATTTTCAAATTAAACTTTCATGAACTTCAATTTCATCATCAATTCCTTATTCCTTCTTCTCCATCTCTTTCTCTCTCTTCTTCAATTCCTTTTCTTTATCTTCGTAATATTGCATAACAAATTTAATTTCATGCATTTTATTTATCAATGCATGCAACTACATCAAAGTCATGTACTAAAAATAATTGAAACTCTATTAACTTACCTTATAAAATTTCCTGTACTATTCATCAAGAATACCTATATACTTTTTCTTCATCTTTTCTCAATTGTTTTGTTGATATGGTGAGTTTAGAGACCCTAGGTTGATAATTTAGTATTTAATAGGTGATTTGAGGGTTAAAACTAAAAAAAATTGACTTGAAAATGTAAGAAATGAAAGAAAACGGGAGAAGAAAGGAGGAATGATTGTTCTCGACACTCCTTAGTGAAGAAGAGAGGGTAAGTGGCCAAGAAAATGACAAAAATGTCATGTGGTCTCTTATTAAAAGTTTGCTGACTCTTTTTTAAATAAACTTTATCTATTAATTATTTTGCTCAATAAAAAATACTCATAAGAAAAATATCAACCTCACATAAAGAACTTAATTAATATAATTTATTTTCGTTAATAGTTTTGGGTTTGACTTTTACCATTTCTCGGGGCAAACTTTGACCATTAGTTAACTCTTGTCAAACCCTTAAAACAAACTCGTTTGGAGTTCTAATTTAATCATCAGGTTGTCCTTAAACAAAATTATCTGATGCTAAATAAAATAAAATACAGTTTGGATCCCGAGTGTCACTATTAATCTCAGGATATACTATTCACAACCCAGCAAGTACTATTCATAAAATCAAGATTTTTAGGGCTTTACAATACATATAAGCAAGACAATATCATTTTATATTTTTAATTAAGAAAAAGCTTAGGTCGAGCCTAGTCGAACTCAAGCTTGGGTCGTGCTGCATCGAGCCAGGGCCCCAACAACAGTGATTAAATTCAACTTGGCCAATTGTCATCCCTATTTTTGAAGCACCTTTACTAATTATTGATTTTACATGTGTTAATAATTCTATTTGGCAAAATCCAAGTCCTTTTGGGGGTAAAACTACAACAAAATATAATACATACGATACTATATATGGAAAAATTCATATAGAAACTTTTAATAAGATATTAAAACAGAAATCAAGATTAAGTATAAGGCTTTGAAGAAAATTTGAGTTCTAACTCTAATTTTGTCTTTTGGATAGTTAATTTGAAATAAAATATATTCTTACAATATATTAATATTTTTTAAAATAATACATTTTATAGATCTTAATATTATTAAAATATAAAATATTATTGTACTTTTACAAATTGGCTTATAATATAACGGTGGTTAGCAACTTCTTTTTTTTTTGGATTTATTATTCATCCGTTTAATCATCCATCGGTGGTTAGCTAGATAAGCCTGATTAGTTTGGTGTTTACTTCTAAGTACATGTGAATGCCAACAGTCCCGATGTCTTGGAATCGTTAAACTAGAACCAATGAAAAGCTAACGGATTTGCATACCCTAAAGCCTTAAATAAGGTACGAGGAACCGCAATATAAGGGAGACAAGATCCTCTGTTTAGTTTTATGGTGTCTTATTTTGTCCTATAAATCTCAGTTATTTATTTATATGGGTCCTGCGTAGATTTTGTATAAATAAACGTGAGACTCGCATAAATAGATGACTGAGAGTCATAGGACAGAATAAGACATCATAAAACTAGACAGAGGATCTGGACTCCAATATAAGGACGCGTCAGTTTCCAAATAATTACTCCTCCAATTAGTGGCTTAAGCACCATTAAGAATGCCAATTTGATGGAAGGATCTCACTAGTTTTGCCTTCTTAGTCTCTGTAATCCAGGTCACCTGAACTTAAACAGTCGTTGAACTACCCAACTTCCAGAATATTATAAAATTGTCAAAGAAAGATGGATCCACAGATCGTGCAAGCAACATCATATGTTTACTGATAAACTAGTGTATAAAGCACCAGTTGGCTGTATTTTAAGCATTTGTCAACAACATAAGTTTACTGATAAACTAGTGTATAAAGCACCAGTTGGCTGTATTTTAAGCATTTGTCAACGTCATAAGTTTACTCATAAACTAGTGTATAAAGCATCAGTTGGCTGTATTTTAAGCATTTGTGTATAATTTAGAGTTTAAGAGCATCATAAAAAATTCAGACTTAATTTAATTTTAAATTAACGAGTTAATTCTAGTAATTATAAAAAATCTGTTCGAATTGAGTTGAATTTAGACAAGTTAAAATATATTTGATTGAATTCATATTCAAGTTCAAGTATTCAAAACTTGAAATTCTTTTTCAAATTCGAGTTCGGATGTTAAGTGTTCTACTCGGGTGTTTGATGTCCCCCTTGCGATTAATCAATCTTTTGAACAGATAAGATTCCCAGCTAAGCAATTTGCTAAATAATTCAACTGGAAGAAGCAGAAGTTGACGTTTAAGAAGTTTGATCGAGACTAAGTCTTGATGAATTTGATAGACGTTTCTGAGTTCCTAAGATTAATCGTCTTTAAGCATCTATTCCCAGTAGGTTTATGTTCTTCAAATGCTACTTACAAAGAGGAATGAGAAGAAATGTATGAATGAACATCGGTCATTGCAAGTTAAAACTTCTTCAACATACAGAAGTGTAAGCAACAAAAGATAGATTACGAACAAGATTATGTTGATGATTGGTAGATGGAGAAACAAAGCTTGGCTTGTTATCTATCTCCATGCACCAACTTAAAAGAACCCCGAAGTTCTTCTAGGAACAGCATGGCTTCTGCTTCTTGTAAACAAGTCAACGTTGACCTGGAAATCATCTTCAACACGAAATGATCTGTCTTCATCAATCCTTGGAATACCCACACTACGACTCCTATTCACTTTGTTGGCCGAGTTTATGTTGGGTTCTTGTCGTTTAAGATTATGGTCAATCTCAACCTTTTGCTTGGAGACAGCAGCTTTGACAAGCTCCCTGTAATCCTCATCACGGTTGGTTGTCTTACAGACACTGGAACTCCGGCTAAGTGGAGTGACCTGATGAGTCGTCGGACAACCAAAGGCGACGCCGCTGAGTCGCTGGGAATATCCAGTCATGCCTCTAACGTACACGTCCTTGGCCATGGCCAACAGCTTAATGGGTGCTTTCACAACCTTACATAGGTTCCTGTGTATGCTACGCTTCTTGGTGGACATTTCCTCTGACCTGCGGATTTCTCCTCCGAGGTTTTTAGCTTCTTCTTCAAAAGCACGCATTGATATAATCAATTTACTGAGCAAATTAATGGCCGGCGGAGAGCAATAAAAACAAGTAGGTGTTCTCTGTGGGCAATGCAGGCTTGTATTTATAGAGTTAGAGAATGCCAAGTGGACTGCATTAGTTTTTTAAATAGTTTCATCTTATTAGTAATATCTTATTTTATTTTATTAAAATAGATAATTAACTAAATTAAAATTATCTACTATTTATTTATAAACTTCTGTGTTTATTACTTTTCATATTTATAATCGAGTTATGTATTATCATGCCATTTTATTATTTAGAATTAATCAGATATTTAAAAATTTATTCCATAATATCTAAAAATTAATTATAAAATTAAATAATTAAATTATATTAGTCATAATTGTTATTATTGATTAATGTTAAATACTTAAATAGTATATATTGAATTAATAGTAAATTAAATTGTGACATAAAAATAGTAAATTAAAATCAATTCCTATGCTATATATTATGAAAAATAAAAAATCAAATTCAGAAACTGAAATAAATAAATTCTTTTTATTAAATCTAAAAATAATAAAAAGGAAAACAAAAGAAAACAAAGAGGCCTGTATGAACTTCACTGTTTCCGGTAATACTCCAGACTGGATTGGAATTTCCTGCTTTATCTGCTTCTTCCACGATCTAACAAGTAATGATAAGATGCAGAAGGCTTGTTCTTATTAAGAATATCTTTTAATTAATATATATTATGTTGGTCTCGGAAACAATGTTATGAATACCGTATCGAGCTTAGTACCGGATTGAGCTCTGGAACGAAACTGTACCGGTACTGGTCGGTATCGGGTACCATTTTGGGATATTTTTTAATTTTATAAAATAGTCCCTAAATTTTTTAAAAATTGCAAAATAGTCCATATTGATATATTATACAG
>JANVCL010000214.1:3589439-3603894 GCA_026546855.1 Erythroxylum incrassatum | reverse complement strand
TGTAAAATGCGATCCTATGGAATAATTCTAGAAAAACAAAGTAAATTTAAATCAAAAAAAATTGAGAACAGAGGAAGGTCATTTATTTAGATCATTGACTCGCTTGAAAAGTATTCATAGATGATCATCGTCTCTTTAGTAAATAACTTGAATACAATCATAACACAAGAAAAATAAATGAGATCAAAAGAGAGTGAAAATGTGAGATATGATCTAAAGTATAGCATACAATGTCTACTAAAGGACACATAAGTCCTATGATCAATTTGATAATCGAGATGTCATATACTTCTAACATATATATGGCAATGTTCTCTCGTTGTATGCTGGTCATATCGGTTATTAAACAAATATGAGGACTGCAGAGTTTTTTTTTAATTAGAGTAAACTCATTATATGTGAGTGAGAGATAATGAATCACATACACCTATAAGGGGTATTATGATCATTATTCTTTAAATAACTATAGAAGATAGTTAAAGTTTTTGAGTTTAAAACTAAATACGAAAAGATAAGTTGAATATTCTTTTAAAAAAATTCTAAATAAGAATATCTACAGAAAATCATTCTTTAACCTGTAAAACTGCAACAATAACTCAAATATGTGATTTTTTTTTATATAATTCTGCTTAACATTATCTATCTGATTACATTCTATCTTGCTTTTTTTTTTCTAACAAAATATTTGGAAGTACTTACTAACTTGTAGGCACTTAATCAATCTGATTACATTCTATCTGTCTGATTACATTATCTATCTGATTACATTCTATCTGTGTCTTATTAACTTGTAAGCACTTAATCAACCCGTTTTCTGATAGTTTGGGACATTGTCAAATGTAAACGTACTCGAGGATTGTTTACAGCTGGAGCTTACCAAGGCCGGCTATGTTCCTGAGCAAATACCAACTGGTAAAGGACAATAAGATGGCTTTGGAGTTGGTATTCATGAATTGTGATGTAATTAACAATTATTATGAATTTTACAGTATTTTAGATGATAATAATTTATTTTGGTTTGTCATAGTAAAAGGTAGTAGTCATTTTGGCAAGTCTAATTTGACTTTTATCTTATATTCGATTGATCTAAATGATTATATCTAAATTTAATTTAATTTCTTAAATTTAATATGATTCAATTCACTTTATTTTTTTATGTAGTTGATTAGTCCCTCAAAATTTTTGTAAAACTAAAATTAACTATACTCATATGTCTAAACCGAAACTTAAGGCTTAATCTTGTTAAATCGAATTTGATCTATTAAATGTAGATTAAATCAAGTAATTTGTATTAAAGCTTAGATTAATTGTATATGTAATCAGGATTAGCGTACTAGAACAAATCATGTTAGACACATCATTATCAACAATAGTTATGTTGCACCTAAATGAAAGCGAAAATAAAAATATTTAT
This sequence comes from Erythroxylum incrassatum, assembly GCA_026546855.1. Classification (NCBI taxonomy): domain Eukaryota; kingdom Viridiplantae; phylum Streptophyta; class Magnoliopsida; order Malpighiales; family Erythroxylaceae; genus Erythroxylum; species Erythroxylum incrassatum. Next base: position 3,602,480 of record JANVCL010000214.1, on the reverse strand, counting down.
GATAACGAGTAAGTTTTGTTACTTATTTTGAAATAAAAATTTTAAATTTAAAAATATGAAATAACGCCTTTTTTAGTTGAATCTGAATCTAGGCAGTTCAGGCTCAGGTCTACTCGAAACCCAACTTTTTAAAATAATTATTTAATTTTATAGTACTAATTTTCACTTATAATTAAGAAAGAACAAATTAATGCTTTATTGTTTTCTTTATTTTAGAAAAATATATGGCATGTTTACTTATCACTTGAATGTCATTTATTAAATGATTATGTTGACGTAAATTTTTGTTATAAATTAAACATTTTATTACTATTTTTAATAATTCTATCTGTTATCATAAAATTGAATAAAGCTTAAATTTTTATTATAATTTATCCTTTAAAATGTGTATGAATTAGCCTATTGTGGTTAATGCAATGTTTGCATCTTAAGAAACCATATGATATTGTTATAATGAGAGCAAATAATATAAGATGCTAAAGAAACAATAATGGGGTCAAATGAGGTTGGTGGGAACACAAGTCTGTGAATTCATCATGACAAAGTGCATATGTACATATTGTGAACTCTCCAGGTCGAGGGGCAAATAAATGATTGATGCCAAAGTTAAGTTAAACTAATATCTATAGTTCATACGGGACCTTGGGAAAGACACAATCAAAATATGAATACATGTGAAAACCATAATAACAATTCATTCCAATCCAATACCTGTTGATCCAGTCCCATTGACAACCATGCTTCACTAAAGGCAAGGCAAATTATAAAAATCAGTCTTAAGAGTTTAGAGATTTAACCGGGCTTGTCTTGTGCGGAGTATTTTATTGACGTGATTTACATATTATTGTGTCAATCTAGAAATTTATCCACTGTGCATCCAAAAGATAGTGGATTATAACAAAGATTTAGTAATTTAGAAATAATCTCTTTATTAATTAGGGTTAAAAATTTAACCCTAGCATTTTTAAATTTTTAGATTGAAATTTTTAAAAATTTAAAACTTCATATTAGAAATATAAAATTATTTCGTAATAAATGATTACCTAATCTGAGATTATTATTTGATTTTGATTTATTAAATAATCTATTTAAAATACATATTTAACAAATATTATGCCTTCTAAAAAAATCGTCTTAATGAAAAGAAATATACCTTAATATAAAAATAAAGCAAATTTTGGTTTAAAATATACATAATTTGTATTAATTGAGACCATATGTTTTTAGTTCATTTATTTTACATATATGTTTGTTACTATCCAAAAGTATAAATATGTTTTTGAAAATAGACCATAGGGATATCTTTTTTTATTTTTCAAAAAGCTATTTAATAAATCAACCAATGTAATCCAAATGGTGTGGTTGAGTGGAAAGGACTCATCCATCCTTAATCAAAGGTCAGGGGTTCGATCCTTAACTTTAGGTATGGAACAGCCTTAAATCCTTAGGTCAGCTGTCTCACCCTGTGAGATGCCTACAAACCAACGAGAGGATTAATTACTGGGTCCGCCGGTAGATACCGTAATCTAAGACCAAAAAATAAATCAACCAATGTTAAAAGCATCATTGTCAATTTTACTAAAATTGGTTAATTAATTAATAAATTGATCGATCTTTAACAACAAAAGTTATTAAAATAAATCAAATCAAAAAATTAAAAATTAAACAAAAAAATTAAAGATTTTTAAAATTAAGGTAATTATGACATCTTTTGGTCGAGTAGGTAAAGTAAAAAGGGCATAAAGTCAAAAGTCTTATGTTCGATTCCTTTTATCTACACTTTTTCAATTAAGCCTATTGTATAAAGTTTACCTTATACGAAATATTTAATTGAAATAATTTATAAGCTACTGCGTAAATAAAAAAAAGTATGAAATACATATCCAAATACAAATTCCTCTGTTAAATTGTTTTTTCAACGAGGATTTAAATACCAAAATTTATCCGTCCATCACACATCAAATTTCTTTCCTTTTCTACACTTCCCATCAATTCTATGATTAACTTAGTGACCCAACTGACCAGACATTTATACAATATAATATAACAATAAATCAGTCGCAACAGAATCAAAGAAATAGGTGATACACTCGAGAGCCACGTGGCAAAAATCGAGTGGCAAATAAGGAGGAGACAGGCGGTCAAAGTCTGAAAAGGAGTTTAGGATAAGGACCCCCCACCGTAGACCATACCACATACTATCTAGAAGTACAAAGCAAAACACACACATCATCGGTCATGGTCAAACCACTTAGCTAATAATTTAGTTATTGTAGACTATTATGACAACTGGGCCCCGTTCCCGGTACCAGATCCTGATATTATTATTATATTGACGAAATAAATAATTTTATTTTTATATAACATAAATATAAACGTTCAGAATGATGAGTACAAACCCGATTGTTTTAACCGATTTTATTGAAAAAATTAAAATGTTTAATTATTATTTTTTAATTTTAATAATTTTATTATTACAAATAGATTAATTCATTAATTAATCTGTTAATTTTATAAATTAATAAATTTTTATAAACTAAAATAAATCAATTAATTTTAAATTTTAAATTATTTACTAAATAAGAACAATCATTATTAATCATATTTTAAAATTTTTAATTTTATTTCATACTTAATTGATTTTATAATAATACAAATCTTTTAAATCTTAAACTATTTATTTTATTAATTTAACTTCTCATGCAATTTTTTAAATATTAATTGAGACAAGTAATGTAATTTGACTTATAGATATAATATTTATTTATTTTAATTATTTTTAAAATTTTATTAATTTAATCTATATTTTAGAGAAATTTTTGTTAAATTTTTGTTATAGTTATTTTTTCAAACTTTTTAAAAAAATAAATTGAATTTTCTTGTTTAAATTTTGTTTTTATTTATTACTTATTTAAAAATAATTATAAATAATTCTCTTTTAAATATATATATTTTTATTCTAGTACATTGAATATTTAATTTAGAAAAATTGAGAAATGTCAGTACCCCCGTGGGGGGTTTCGTGGACTTTATTGAAAATGCAGCGTCTTTCTTTTCTTTTAAAATTCTGACTCAATTATTTATTTAAAATTTTTAAAGCTCCGTGCGGGTTGCCGTTGCTTCTCTTTTGTATCAAAAGACGAGTTTGTCCCTTTCTACGTAACCTACTCTGACCGTCACTTTTGGTGGATCTAAGAAAAGATTCTTTTGTACCCAATTTAGAGTTTTGACTGATCAAATGACAATTTTAGACATAAAGCTAAATCGTTCTTTTCTTATTTTCATCTCACTTTCTAAAAAGCCAAACTATTTACTTTCTTTTTTTATAACCATTTATTGACTGACAATGATATTCTTCTTTAGATGATTTATTATACTTTTAAATAATTATAATATAAATTTTAAACTTATTTATTCTTTTATAAAACAAGTTGAGAATCAAATTTGTATTAAATGTAGGTTTTTTTTAAAACGATATTTCTTTTAAATAGAGGTAAGATTGTGTACTATCAGATTTTTTCAAACCTCGCATCAATATTGACGATTATGATGGAGAAGAAGTTGAGAATCAAATTTATAAGGAAAACTACAAATAGAATAAGAAATAACAAAATTTCATTTATTTCATATTATAATTCATATAAAATTAGTGTTTAGTTTAATTTAATTAAAGAGGAAAATAAATGCAAGAATTAGGGGTGCATAAGAGTAATTTGAGGTACAAAAGTTAACGGTTAACTTGAGTGATTAAAGAGAAAAGCCGGAGACTAGGAAACAGGTGATAAGAATGCACGTGCGGTGCGCGGGCCGAGACCGAGAGCCTTGTTTACCGGCTAAAACCGGTCACGCTCTCTTTTCTTTACTTTCTTCAAGGCTCCTTAAAATTAAAATATGGATATATATTTTTAATTGATAATGTATATATGAATTTACTTTTTTTTTTAGTGAATTTTACTCACTCTCTCTTCGGGGGAAAAAAAAAGATTGTACCTTTGAAAAGAAAAAAGAGTAGTAGCAGTAGTGAAGTGAAGCCTTTAGAGGACATGGCTTTTCTCTTGCTTCTTTTCTCCTTACTCTCTCAAGTGGTATGGCCTCTCTTTGATACTTCCTCGTGATTCTTTCTTTCATGTTTTTATGATCTGGGTCTCTTCCATCTCTCTTAGCAACTGTTTACCCATTTCTTTTGCTTCAGTTTTTGGGGTTCTTTTCTTTTGTGTATCCTTGTCATTGCTTTGGGTTACTTTTTTGGTGTGTGTTTCTGCTGTTTGGGAGAGGTTTTATGATTTGACCCCTTTTGAAGCTTGAACAACAAGTGAGAGAAGTTTGATTATGTGTTTATGATGTTTGTTATTATGATAGCTTTGAGTCTTTTGACCATAGAAAGGGATCAGATAAAGCAAAAGGAAAGTAATGGGGAGATGTATGTGAGTGTGTGTTGGTGTGTTGAATAAAGGGAGAATTATTTGTTGCTTGTGATTGCCAATGAGTAAGTGAGAAAGCTTGATTCTTTCTTTCTCTTCTTCCCTTTTTACGTCGCTCATGTGCCACCTAGTTGTAATGTGCCTTGGGAGGTGCTTGTCTCTGCAGTGATTCTTGAGGAGGAGTTTTTTTTTTTAATAGTGTTTTTTGTGTTACTGGGTTTTGGTTCTACTTTAAGAGGTCCCAAAGATGCCTATGTTTCAGCCTTCAAAGAGGGATGGGGCTGATGGGCAAGTCCTAGATCTGGAAACTGCTGTAAAAGATGGAGTCTTGGGTGGTGTTGGTGGTGGAGTTGTTGGTGCTGATGTGGGTGAGAAGTTGGATCTGAAGAAGATGATTGAGGAGCTTGATTTAGCAGATGTTCCTTCAGTGTTTATTTGTCCTATCTCGTTAGAACCTATGGAAGATCCTGTGACCCTTTGCACTGGTCAAACCTACGAGAGGTCCAACATTCTTAAGTGGTTCAGCTTAGGGCACTATACTTGCCCCACTACAATGCAGGAGCTTTGGGATGATTCAGTTACTCCAAATACGACCCTCTACCATTTGATTTACACTTGGTTTACTCAGAAATACTTGCTCGTGAAGAAGAGAGCAGAGGATGTACAGGGCAGGGCAACTGAGCTTATTGAAACATTGAAGAAAGTGAAGGGACAGGCTAGGGTCCAGGCATTGAAGGAGCTCCGACAGGTTGTAGCAACTCATGCCACTGCTAGAAAAGCAATTATTGATGAAGGTGGAGTTGCGTTGGTTTTATCTTTACTAGGTCCATTCACGAGCCATGCCGTTGGGTCTGAGGCAATTGGAATTCTTGTGAATTTGGCTCTTGATTCAGAATCCAAGTCCAATTTGATGCAACCTGCCAAAATCTCACTGGTGGTAGATATATTGAACGAAGGGTCAGTTGAAACAAAGATCAACTGTACTAGATTGATCGAGAAATTGATGGAAGAAAAGGATTTTCGAACAGAACTCGTCTCAAGTCATAGTCTACTGGTTGGATTAATGAGGCTTGTAAAGGATAAGAGACATACCAATGGGGTCCATTTAGGTCTCAGCCTTCTCCGATCAATATGCTTGCTCAGAGAAGTTAGGAGCTTGATGGTGACCATCGGAGCTGTTCCTCAATTGGTGGAATTGTTACCTTCACTTGATCCAGATTGCTTGGAATTGGCACTATTCATATTGGATACATTGTCTTCGCTTCCTGAGGGAAGATTAGCCTTGAAGGATTCTTCGAACACAATCCCAAATATGGTGAGGTTATTGATGAGAGTTTCTGAGAACTGCACGCAACATGCCTTGTCAATTTTGTGGTCTGTGTGCAAGCTTGCCCCTGAGGAATGTTCATCACTTGCTGTGAATGCCGGTCTTGCAGCAAAATTGCTACTTGTTATTCAGAGTGGTTGTAATCCTCCACTGAAGCAGCAGGCTGCAGAGCTTTTGAAGCTTTGTAGTCTAAATTACACGGATACAATCTTCATTTCCAAATGCAAGCTAACAAGAACAATGCAATGACAGGAATGTTTTACTTTGTAAGATATAAGTATCTCCTTCGCAGCTGCAGCTAAGGAAATTGGAGAGCTGGCTGGATAGGAATGAGACAGTGGATTTCTCAGGTTCAAGAACGCATGAGATGGAGTCTTTGTAAAATGTTCACTTTCCTGTATGATGGAGCATTTCATAACCAGCAATTGATTCAACAAGCTGGAACAATGGTCATATGGATTATCTACACATTCTTGCAATGTTGTTGTGGAACTTTGCCCACTGTTTTGGACAGTACCATTTTCAATGCTTGTTGGAATAAACCCCTGTGAAGAAGAAAGTTATGTACAATATTCTTCCCATTGAAATTGTATTGTGGTACAGTTGTTGGATAACTGATTGCTGGAATCAGAGAAAATTGTGCACATGTAGGAGGTTGCAATTGCAACTGTAATGTTGAAGAAAGATACTGCTTTGCTCATCGGGTCTTAGGGTCGTCCCCTTTTTCTTCTTTGTAGTCTCGAATGCCTCTTAAGTTTCCTTTCATTTTGGTGGGAGTTTTGCTTTTTTACCCAACAATTGTAGAAACTGGAGTGCCTTGGGGGCCTCAAACTGTTAAATTCACATTTGTAGAAAGAAATTAGCCATTTTGTATTTACCCTTTTCTTGTTCTGCAACATACTTTTTACCTACTCTATCCTCTAATTTCTGTAGTAGTGTATGAAAATTTGAACTTGTCATATGTTACCCATTTCTTGTTGAAAGGGCATGCCATTGCAGGTCTTGGCTTCATTACATGTGGTGCTTAGATTCTGTACCTATTTTTGGGGGAACTGTTGACACTCAGGGGCAACGCGTGTACTTGCTTTTATCTTTTTGTGGCAAGAGTTGAGGACACGACCCATCAAGCCATGCTTAAGTCTCACTCAATCAACTGTTGAATTGAAAAGAAAGAAATGAGAGTTGAGAGCCATAACTCTGGTATTTTATCATACAGCCTTTTCCAATGTGCATCCCCTGTTTTTTTTTTTTTCCCTGCAGATAACATAGTGTTTAGTAACTTCTTTTCCTGGCTACTTATAATTCAGCAATTCAATTTAACAGTGCCAAACCTATATCTAAAAGAATACTCAACCTGCTAGTTTTAGAACTCTGATAAGTCTGGGAACTTCCTTTTTGTACTCTGATAAGTTTTAGAACAGTTCCAAATCTGTAATTTTGGCTTCTTCTGCCTTTATTTTATACTCTTACTTCCCATCTTTGGTCTGCTTACTAGAACTGAAGGAATAGTTTGTAAGTTCTTAGCCTTTTGGTAAAAATAGCACATTAAAAATGGCATCTTTGAACGTTGGTTGAGACCTAAAGCCATGGAAAGAGGTTCTTGCAAGAATTAAAGAAGCCTCAGAACACTTCTGATGACTTATTGAGATGGGATTCGTTGCACTGCATGTAAACAAACACTTTATCATTTTTGTCAAACTTAAATGGCAAAGTAAGAACATTTGGCCCATATTTTGGACAAAGTGAAAAGGCTAATAGGATTGCAGGCAAGATTTTCAACGCTCGTAGCATAATTTAGTGCCCAAAAAGCAGAAATTGCATCTCCATATTCGATAGAGGGAATCCATGACGAAGAAAAACATATGCCCTTTGCATGACAATTGAATGAGACTTGAGTGCGAATAAATAGACTTCCTCTTTGTCTTTTGTATGACCCTAGACACTATTATTTACATGATCGTCTTATGACTATTTCGAAATTAAATTAATAAAAATTTAGTAAAAGTTATAATTTTTTTATGTAATTTAAAATAATAATATATATTTACAAAAATTGATTTTTGTGTATTTTTACTTTTTGTTACCCTTTAAGAAAAAAAATCATGTTAAAAAGCTTAATTAAAAAAAAACTTGAGTTTGAGACTGATATTTTGTATTAATCAAACGCAGTTTAAGTTTAATCCAGTATATACCCGAAGTTCAAGTTTAATTAATAGGTATTTTAAAATGAGGGTATTTTATTTAATAGTGATTAATTAAATAATATTATTTTATTTAAATTAAAATTAAAATTTGGGTTATTTGTATGCTAAACTAGATTATTACTTCTCTAATGTGAAGATTAGATCCTCTGTTTCGATTAACTAATTCTCACCCTATTTTATTAAATCTCATTCATATATTTATGTAGAATCTACACAAATGTGTAGATAAGATTAAGCGAAACAAGGTTTAAACTTTGTAAAAGTAAGGTGATACTCTAAGTCTCTAATGTGTTCAAACATGATCATTACATTTAGATAACATATTCTTCACCTTTGGGGAGTTCACTTAGATCTCACATTGGTATGAGAGCTTAGCTGTCAACGAGTTATTGTCAAAGTAGATTCATTAGAGGTTATTAACATTCTTTCTTCATCTAAGTTAGAATTATTTGAGGAAAAATTTTTGATGTCAGGTATCCATGGGTATTAATACAAAGCATGAGAAGTGTAATTTCACTATGTCTATCGACAGTGACGGAGCAAAAAATTTAATATAAGAGGCCCAAATATTTATTTTTTGAAATTTTAAGGGGCTCAGTATATCACTGACTTCTAAATAATTCTGTCTTTATATATATGTATTAAAAATAATTTTTTAAAAAAGCCTTGGGGCTCAATGCCCCCGTGGAGCTCCATGTAGCTCCATTAGTGTATATCGAGAAGAGAATCAGTGTACCAATAGTCTAACTTCTCTTGTCTTTTTATCAAGCCTAAGATTGCATATACATCAGGAGAATTCAATGGTTGTTATGGAGTTCACCCACCAAAACATACAAGAAGCTTTATATCGCGAAACACTGCGCTATTAATTTTTTTTTTGTTTTGTGTGAGGTTTGCTTATTTTGTTCCTTTTTCATTATATTAAAAAAAAAGGAAGGAATAAAAAAAAAGGAAGGAAGAAGAGAGTGAATCCATACCTGACAAGGCTCGTGATTGGTTCACGTTTTACAGCCTGAGTCCTGAGGCACTTGGTTGACTCACGTGGCACATGACTAACTCGTGTGAGTTGCAATTGCATACAAGCAAGTTGCAGCAATACGACAACAAACACATGAACAACAATTATGCACTTATAATTTTGACTCTTCATCTTCCCTATTATTACACTTGCCTTCAATAATGGGTCATGGTCATAATTAGGATGACAAGGACTCGAGGATTTAATTATGTCATTTTAATAACTCTATGTCTGATTTAAAATTAATAAACTCGGTTTAAATTACTAAAATTTTAATCCAAATTATATATTTTTTTAAAATTTTAAATTTTTTGTAGAATTTAACCTTGAGTTGTCTATCTTAATTCAAACTATAATTTGAATATATTAAATATAAATTTCATAATTTTGAGCAAAGCATTGTTTTTAAATGTTAAATTAAAAAAGAGAAAAAAGGATAAACATAAATTTTTGGATTAAAGTTTAGATTTGGGGACTCGAGCCAAATTTTTTAAATTTTTTTAATAAATTTGAGATTAAATAATATTATGAATATGAATATGAATATGAGTTTATTTTACATTTAAATAGTTTAAACTATTTTTGTGAAAATTTTAAATTTTAAATTTTTAGTTTTAATTAATTAATTATATATAGGGTTATTAAAAAAGAAATTTCAAACCTTATTTAATTTTATAATTATAACTCAAACTTTAAAAAATGACAATTAAAATATTTAAACTTTTAATTTTTTTTAATATCTAACCGATGTTGATATTAATTAGTGGCAAGTCACTTTGGACATAAATTTAATGACTTTTTCTTTCATATTACTTAGGGACAAGTCACGTCAGACATAAATTTAGTGACTTTTTCTTTCTCACCGTCAATTACTTTGGTCTCCATAAATATAAGAACAAAACACTCTGTGTTTAATATGATGGCTATAGCCTTAACGCAGTCAAATGAGGAGTTGTACATCAAAACACCACTGATCACGTTCACGACCCAAAGGCAGTTATGTAAATCCCTCTGGTGAGCGAAGACAAGGGTGAAATAAATCTGTACTTTTCAGTTTGACATTTTATCAAAGAGTTAAAAGAAGATAATAATGGTGAATATATAAAAAGGCTCATTGATTCCTACAACCTTAAATTAGAGTTAACAAGAAGCACAAAACTAAGATTTCTCAATAAGCAACTCATTTAAAAGGAAAGCTTAGGGTCCATTTAGTTCCATTTATATTTTTCTGTTGTGATTTTTGATTTTTTGATTTTTGGTTTTAGTTTTTGGTTTTTTTTTGTTTCTATTTGAAAAAAAACAAAAACCTATTTGATTGAAATTTGTAATATAAAAACTAAAAATAAAGACCTGTTTGGTTGAGATTTGTAATAAAAAAACTAAAAACAAAAATATGTTTGATTTTCTCTATCCTATTTCTAATTTTGTAACTATGCTCTTATGTTAATAATTTTAACATAGTACATTATATTTTTAAATTAATTAATTATCATTATAAATAAAATTAAAATATATAAAAATTAAATATATTTTAAAAAATTACATATTAATTGTAATCATTCTAATTAATAAAAGATATCTAATTCTTGAAAACATAATAGAAATATCATTTACTACTCATTTTGAATAATTTTTTATTGGTAATCAAATCACACTCGAATATGTGGCCAGAAAAGTAGCGTGCATATGCATTATTGGAATTATAGTGAGTGTAAGACAAATTGCCTCCGCTACTCCACACCTGTTGCTTTATTCGTTAGATATAAAAACCATTTCTTGTACTCCAAACTTCGAAGCATCATCTTCCAAACATTCCCAACACAATATCTCCATTTGTTAAAGTGAAACACCTTTCTCTCTTTGATGGGAACACTCCTCATACCATTCTCACAACCTCCTGCAATCAAATAATCTCCAATCAACCATGTACGCCACGCTCCCTTGGTGTCTTCTCTAAAACCCAGTTTTGCGTCGTCCAAAGCACGTCACCTTAAAGTCCAAAGCAGAAATATGGGAAGTATCCTATTTGCTTATGAGATGTTTTTGGTTAAAATTGGATGTATTTTGTGTTAATCTTGCATGATAAGGTTGAAGTTAGTTGATTTGGAATGGATAATTCGTTGAATGGATAGGTTTCACTAAACAATCTTCTGTAATTTGACCATATCTAGGCTTGTAGACCTCTAAATTGGATAATTTCTATTGGAGATTAAACTAGAGATATAGGCCTAAAACTTTCATGAAGGAACCGAAATCTGATTCTACCTTTAAAGTTTTGAATTATGTTTTGAAGTTGAGTTTTGGCTATTGTCCTTCTTTTCAAACAATCTGTAGTGTTTGGGTATAAATCCCAGAATAATTAACCAAATTACATGAAATTTACTCCATTAGAAAATTAAGACATAGGGGAAAGAAATAAATTGATAAGATTATATGCCAATGTGGGAATTAAACAAAGAAGAAGGACCAACATGCAATTTTCCTAAAGTCAACTCATGGACCAATAAGATTAAAGCATATGTGTCCAATAGAATTATAACATATGGCCCAATATAATTTTAACATATGGTGTAATATAATTTTAACACGTTGTCCAATGAGATTGTAACACATAGTCTAATAGGATTGTGTCATATGGTCCAATGAGATTGAAATATGTGTCTAAGACTAGAAAATTCATCAAAAGGCATATAGAGGGGGAGATGGACAACACTTTGATGACTTAACTTCAGATTTTCTCCTCCCCATTTCGCCTTCTTCATCCCATCATTTTTCACTTGGTGACTCAAGCAAAGCCAAAGAGGAAGGAAAGGAAAAGCATTAGAAGAACCACTTTGTCAATTTTAAAGTTTGGGACTTTATTTAGTTAATTTCTGTATTTGTGTACACTTGAATGTGCAAAAAAAGATTAATTTGGATGTGGAATGGTTGCTGGGATGATACTTTGGTGATATTTTGGTGTTATCTTGTATAAAATTTGTTAAATATGACAAGAGATTATCGTGTAGTGGAATTCTATCTAGAGTTTGTTGAACCAGTCACATTGTTTGGGTCACAATCAACCTACAAACCTCTAAATTTGGTTATTTCAATTGCATATGAAAACTAAGACATAGAACTAGAAATCTCTAGAAGAGACTCTGACTTAATTCTAGCTTTCTGACATTGGAAATCGGGATTAAAAAATGGTGACCTGATGATACCCCTATTTTGAGTAGCATGTGATATTTGGTCTATAACTCATGCGTAAGAAGTTCAAATGGCTTAATCTTTGGTGTTTTGGAAACTAAAGACAAATGGACAAATGTTTAGAAGATTATGAATCCTAGCACTGACTTTTTTCCATACGAATATTAAGAAACAACTAGACTCTGTCATGTGATTTGTTTCTGGATTGACAATTTGCCTATTTTTAGATCACTTTAGAGTTTAGCTCAAATTGCACTGTTTTGAGTTTGTTTTCGTTTTCAATTTTTACTGAATCTTATCTTAAACTTTTGAATGTGTATGAAACTTTTCAAACATCTAGAAATAAATGAAATAGGACTTACCACATGTGAATTGGGAGACTGAACATTGGAATATAAGATTGAACATAATGCATTCTAAAGAAAATTTACATGTACTTAAATGATTTTTATGCATATTCATTACTCATTTTTGTATAGTATGATTATACAAGTGTGATTTTGATACCTTTCTAATGGTTGTAAACTATGAATTACATATATGAACACAAATATAGATTTTATGACTTGAAATTTATATCATACAATTCGTTAATATATGAATTGTGAAATTTGCAAATGGTTAAAGGAAATGTTATAGTGCCTGCTCTATTGTCTTGATTGTGGATAGATAGGCAGGCCTATATGTTGGACCCCGATCTTTAAGTGGTAATTTAGAGATATTAAATGAAATTCAATGAGTGTTTTTGTATATGTATTGTGTTATAGATGTTGTATGCTTTAAGAAAATTGATAAGAAAAGAAAACGATTAGTTTTGATGACTTTGATATTCGAATAGATTTGTATGGGTTATGAAAGTAAAGTGAATGAGTTGATTGAAAT
>JANVCL010000214.1:3560863-3581740 GCA_026546855.1 Erythroxylum incrassatum | reverse complement strand
AATGAAAATATATCTAACCAAATCTTTTATATAGATTATAATATAAGTAAACTAATATCGAAAATAAATATTAAAATATATAAAAAGGCAAATAATATTATATAAATATCCAAGTTGAATAAATAGTTAAATACATAATAAACGGGAAGATAAGTTTGTAGGTATTGTAGGAATCATGTATAAAACATAAAGACAAAAGGCACTAAAAATAGACACATTAATTGATCTGAAAAATCTTCTTAAAAAATGCTTCTTTAAAAAGTTCTAAATTTAAGCTTCTTAAAAAATTATATTTTGACTGTTAACAAAGTCATATCTATTAAAAAATACTATTTTATTTTATAGTCAAATATTCATTTTTAAAAAAAATACTTTTACAACCTATCAAAAATTCATCCAAATATGCACTTAGTCTAAGCTAGATTAGGTCATAGGTAGTTCAAAACTCAATCAAACTCCGAATAATTTACACTGAGTTTCAATTTAATTAAGATTTAATTCAACTGAATTGATAGGACTTAAAACGACACAGTTTCACCTCTATTAGGAGATAAGACTTAAGCGATGTCGTATGACTGAATAATTTTAAAACTATTATCACTTGCCTAATAATACTGGAAATTGAAAGAGTAACTCCAACTCCAAAGTGAAAGAGAAGGAAACAATGTCGTGGCTAGCGAGGTCAATTGCTAATTCTCTCAAACTCGACGACGATGACGGTGACGGTGATCGACACGGCGGCACTCAACATAATGTCAATACACTCAATGACCCTGACGCCGTTAAATCGCCGCCAAGTCCAGAAGCTGACCGGCATTCTGAGTCGTCCTCAACCACCACCGCCACTCCGCGCGGCGTCAAGGAAGACATCTCCGAGCTCACCAAGACCCTAACGCATCAATTCTGGGGCGTTGCCTCCTTCCTCGCTCCTCCTCCGCCCGATGCTTCCTCGACCCCGCCGCGCTCGCCTCGTCAGATCTCTCCTCAATCGGAATCAAATGATGATGACGATCCGATCGCAGGAATACGTAGCGATTTCGCCGAAATTGGAGGGAAATTCAAATCGGGAATCACAAAGCTGTCGAGTAACAAGACTGTCTCGGAGATCACCAAGATCGCGTCCAACTTTCTTCAATTTGGACCGGGGAGGGATATCTCCGGCGAGGATTTGATTGGAAATGTTGTCGGTGTGACAGAGGAGGTCGTTGCTTTCGCGAAGGACATCGCGATGCATCCGGAGACCTGGCTTGATTTTCCTCTCCCCGACGACGATGACTTTGAGGGTACAATTAATTAAGACTTTGGATTCAATGGACTTCAATTTTGATATCATTGGGGGGATTATTATTATCATTAGTATTACTAGCAATTCTTTATGACGCTGAATGAATACAGATCTTGATATGACGGATGCGCAACAAGAGCATGCTTTGGCAGTTGAACATCTGTCACCGAGATTAGCTGCTCTCAGGATGGAGCTTTGCCCGGGCTACATGAGCGAAGGTTGCTTTTGGAAGATTTACTTTGTGCTTTTGCACCCCAGACTTAGTAAAGAGGATGCCTTGCTATTATCAACCCCCCAAGTATGTTGCTTTCTTAAGCTTTTTTTGTCATTTAACATCTTGTTTGGTCTAATGTTCTGTAGTTTCCCATTGTTGAATCATACTGAGGTGGATATTGATACATTTGAAAAGCAGTAATTAGGTTTAGGTAACATTCCTTAAGATGCATGTCTCCTTAGCTGGAAATCATCTTCGATCCTGCAGCTGTTTACTCAATAGAAACGCTTGACAAGCCAGATTCCAGCAAATCGTTTTCTTTTGCCACTTGGGCTTGGGTAAAACGACTTTGATGGTCATTGAAAGGCATCTTTTTCAGTAATGCTAAGACTGAAACTTGCAATTGTATACTTTAAATATGCTCAAGTTAACGTGTCTCATTCTCTCTTTGTCTCTTTGACGACTTTATCTTACTATGAAATCATCTGTATGGAATGATAATTTGGAAGTCTGATCGTTAGAATTTAAGACGATAGTTTAGAAATTGTTCAAGTATAAAGTTTTAACTGGCGATAACATTTAATTTGCATGCTATGTGGTTAGGTCCATATTCTGATAGTTCTGATGCATCTGATCATCTATACGCTAAAATGGAGAAGTGGGGTAATTTTGTTTAATATTGTAATGTGTTTACTAAAGATCAAAAGTATAGGCTAGAATTCTTTGATTGCATTTCATTCTGCTTCTTGTCCTTATTAAGTACTTCTGGTAAATACTTTGAAGTTAGAATTCTTTGATTGTCTTTGTATGAAGTGTTTCCTGATATTGGAACTCTTTATGATAGAAAGTCATCTTTATAACAAAATTCCCCTTAATTCTGATCAATTAAGTTGCTAATCAGCACTCTGATTTGATCATGTCTTACAGATAATGGAAGCAAGGGCAATGTTGTCACATGAATTGCAAAAACGTGCTAAAGCAAAATCTGCACCGGAGTATTCAGTTTCCAATACTTCCACATCAAAAGAAGCTTCTGATTTGCGCTATGAAAGGTCTCTTCCTGTGACCCATCGTGCTGAATCTGAACCAGTGACACTCGAGACATTTGGCAATGAAGCAGTCTCTTCCAGTCTTGCAACTGAAATAGAAACTGACAAGCATCCTGTCCAAAGTATGGAGATACAAATTATTGACAAGGCTATGGTTGAGGAACAACCTGTTAACCAGGCTACTCAGCAGCAAACTTCATCGTTTTCGTCCTCTAGGATTATGGATGAAAATCTTGAGGATGATGCTGACGACTGGTTGAAAGATGAATGTTCAGAAAGTGTTGGTGCCAGCAACACTATGATATCACTCAATAATGAAGAGGATGTCTCATTCAGTGATCTTGAAGATGACGATGGGGAAGTACCTGTCACTTACAAGAATGTTGCATCAAGTTCTGATACAGCTACAAAAGATTCACGAGATTGGGTTCAACTGAGCGGAAGTTCTGGTGACTCAGTTAAGGACATTAGCACAGTTAGTGTCAAACATGTTGGTTCTGATCAGGTAAGTGCTCACAACTCTGATACCAAGGAATCTAATGATTGGCTTGATGTTGATGATATTGATGTTATGTGATGATGCCATAAAAGCCTAAGAGCTTATGTATTTCTCATCTTTTTTCTATCTTGTTGTGAATAGTTTGCATACGGTTTCTTCAGTCTGAGTTCGACTTCAAAACTTTATGTTTGTACATAATCTGTTCTTAATTGGTTGATATTGTGGCATAAAATGACCGTCACATTTAATGACTTCATCACCGCACCATCAATTTGCTGTATTCATGTGACATGAGTTATTATATTGTCTCGTGCACCTGACCATAGATTAGTCTTTTCTTTTGAACGGTCAGAAGTTCAGATGGGCCTAAAAAGAGAAAACCGGGAACCGTCTGCTGAAAATGGAAACTAACAATATGTCAAAAAGACTTTAGTTAGTATTATTAGTAACATTTAATAGTTGAGGAAGTAACAAAGAAATATATGTACCTCAATAGGGGCTGCATATGCAACAAAAAGATCAGTGCATGCAGATTCATATATGTGCCAGGATAGTATTATTTTGATTCTCATTATAGATATAGATCACATTTCACTGCCATGTCGTAATCCTATTATTGTGGAATGATGTTGTAAAACTTGGGTTTGCTAACGCAGAGAAAAGTGCACTGACAAGATGTCTAAATGAACTTTGGCATCTAGGCATGGTAAGTGGCATTTAATTGCCCTGGGATTTACTCATTGCCCTTTAATCTTTCTCTATGGTGGATTTATTCATTGCCCTTTAGTCTCTGTCGATGGGCAAGACATCAAATTCTAACGCAACCTTTGTTGAATATTTAGCAAGTGATTCAAATCACTTTGTAATGATAGCTTAGTTGAGGAAATATAATTGATAACCCCCACCGCTTACAATGACACCGATAACATCAATTAAGTCGTATACATAGTTAATAGCAGAGGAAGGCTTCTAGCGCAAAGATAAAGTCAGAAACGTCTTAAGATCAGAGATAAAGTCAGTGATGTTTCCACAACAACATGAAGTAAAATTGACACACACACACACAGACACATTCTACGGTAACATTTAATTGATACTTGTTTGCTTATATGGGACACTCGCACTGTAATGCTGTTATTACTTCATATAGGAAACTTTCATGCGTTATTGAGCGGAGCCCAGTTTAGCGACTTCTTCAATTTCTTGATATATGAGCAACTTGACTTAGTTATGGTGCCTTTTTGATGTTTAGTTAAAAAGGAATTTTTGCAGGATTTGAAGCATTGTTAAGAAGTAAGAAAACAAGCTAAGTAGATTGATGATCTTGCAATGTACAGCCTAAAGGACTAGAACTAGAAGATGTAAAACTACTGATATCCTTCCTAACAAACACATTCATGGCAAGGATTAAGTACAAGTGAGCTGTTCCTGAGTTAGGAACTCTACGATCTAATGGATCCGAAATTGCTCGAAAGCCTCTCCAACTGAGACCACAATAGGGTTCCTAGAGAGAATCTAGGTTTGTCTTCTTCATCTACGCTGTCAGTTTTAGTTCTGCTAATGCTTCTACTAATTGATGGTGCTTTAGGAGTCCATCCTGGTGATTTGTTCACCACAAGAACTGAACCTCCAATCTCTTTTCTTACCAAGTCCACTGTGTGTTGACTAACATCGTATCCTGAAGCATCTGTAACATAGAATGAACCTACTGCTTTATCCCCATGAGTACCAATCTCAGCCCTTGATATCGATAACCCATTCTCCCGGAACACCCGTGTCATGTCAGATAGTAATCCCCTCCGATTATTAGTGCAAACATCCAGCCTCAACCCCTGCGGAAAGTATCATAATAAAGATGTGAAGAGCACATTAAATGGCGAAAACTGAGTCAGACATTGTATAGGATTGTATGCACCCACATGGGATACTCTTCTCTCAATGGCAGCAATCAAGCACTGAGTTAGCTCCTGCCTCTCGCTCTCTGTATCCAAGGTACATCCATCTTTCTGTCGAATGAAATACTCCTGCAACAGCCACATTCAAACTGAAACATGAAGATCACCGCCAGATTTTGAATCATTTGTAATCATCGTTAAAAGTTTAATCACCTGATCAGCCATGGCGCCTTTGGAGCTGACAGCTGCATGGAAAACTACGTACTGCATGTCGGTCAACACACACAAAGTGTCGAACAGGAGCTTTGGTCGGTCTCTGCTCCTCATGTTCACAACCGAGTAACCTTTCTCCTTACAGGACTCTATCGACACATGAATCTTGGAGCAACTGTTCCGGTGGCCAATACCACGTCCGGTGCAACCACAACACGGCTCGTAGTCCACGGCGGAATACATCAGCTGGTGAAGCCGTCGTTCTGTGTGGGTTTGGCCAGCGGTGGGGGCGGTGAACCTAGCTCTCTTTTTTTCTTCAGTCCCATGGTGGGCCTGAATCACGTGCTCTAACTGTTCCTGGACTATGGCCAGTCTTTCAGGGTCCGAAATGGGCCCACTTGGGAAACCATTTTCGACGTATATTATGCATGCTGTTCTATTGTTATGGGTCCACGCCGCCGCAGCCGTGATGTGGCACTCCAACTCGGCTAGCACCGCCGATATCTCCGACAAAAGCCCTGGCCTGTCGGTTCCTGTTATCTCCAAGGCCGTGTTTTCAGTGGAGACATGTCTTGGCGTCACTTGTCTTTTCATGCTACATGTTTCTATTTCCTTTGATGCCCGTCCTCTCCTACTTGCACACAACGCCTGTAAAATTATCCATTTTTATCAAATACAAACATGGATTCTGCTTATATTATGTGTTCTAAGGTCACAAGTCCGACTCCATTTTTTCTGGTTCAAGCTCCAAAAGATTCGAATTTTATTTTATTAAAACTTAACTTTAATCATAAATTTAATTAAATTGGAATTTAAATTTATTAATTTAGGAAAAAACAAACCAAAATCATCATCCCTATCACCAGCATCCAACATCTGGACGTGGGTATGTACAGAGGCAGAGGTAGAGAGAGAACCTTTTGAATATAAAGGATGAGATTTTCGTCAGTAAGCTTGTTGCCAAGCTGATCAGTCACGTGGAACACTGCCATAACAACAAACCCACATCAATGAGATACTACTTAAATGTCTGCGAAGGATGACGCAAGCATGATGCGGGGACCTACCGTCCATAAACCATCCTCCATCAGAACAGATGTACGATTTGGATATAACAAGGTCGAGGTCTGTCAAAAATTGGACCATCTCTAGTAGAATCCCGTGCTTGTTTGCGCTATCAACCTGCCAACCAACACAACACCACCACAATCCACAAAATTTAGATTACAAAAGAAAGACGAAAAAGTATCCATTCCATGAGAATCATGACACTTTTTTTACGTTCTCTCAGCGACCCTTCTAGTTTCTAAGGTTTCGTGGCTTAGAACAGAGGTTGTGCCTATGCAACTAGATCAGGTCATTTCATGGTTTTGGGTGGCAGCACTTGTGAAACACGAGTGTGACCGCTCTTTTATTTGCCATGCACAAAATGTTGAAGCAAATGGAAGGTCCCTTCCTGATGGTCTCGGATACTAACTGAATGCTTCCAATTTATAGCTCTGGTGTGCAAAGGAATCTCCAACAGAAAATCAAAAGGCTGTTTAAACTTTAAACTTTAAACCATGTTTATCATCTCTAACCAGGGTGGATTAACTATGGTTCAATGTTCCTCCACTAGAGTAATATAGTATAAAACTCACCTTCACAAGCGTGCAGTCCCGGCATTGGTCATTATCAATACAGACCCTGCAAATCCAAAACCAGGAGAAAGCTTAGACCATCGGCATCAAGTTCAAGCAGTTCTTAACCAAAGACAGAATTGAAATCCATGATTCTTAATCACCTTGGAGGATAAATTCTTTCAATGAGTGTTTCGTATTCAGGGTCGATATACGGCTGGTACGCCATTACGAGTCGTTCACGTTTGGTTTCATCAGAAGATAAGAACTAACCTTGAGAAATCATCGCCAAGTATATATGACCTGTCCTTTTAGAATTGTTCAAACCACGGAATGGTAAGAAACGTAGGGAGAGGATAAACGTGTGCTATTATTTGGCTAGTTCGTTAGAATCTTAAGCATAATTAATGGAAGACAGCGAGCAGAATTGTATCCGCCAATTCAATTTAAGGATTCTTTCTTGATTAGAAAGGGAAACAAGCGATCTCCCATTGAGTTTCTATGGAGATAAACAATAAAAAACGTTCTTGAATCAGTCTTTTGGTTGAGATGAGAGATACAAAACGCGTTTCCTGCCTACAGAACTGCTAAGATATATTCAGAAAGTCTAATCAGAAGAGTGGTGTTAAAGATAGCCGTCAAATTCGAGTAGAAAAGAAGCAAGAACACCTAATGATCTTGGTAGAGAAATAGGTCAAAGCTGAAACATCAGATAATTGATCACAAAGTAGAGAAAGTTTCCTCACAGACATTGAAGCTTCCCTGAAACACATAACTGAGCGATGCCCATGTAGACTCTACTGGTGCTACAAGAATTGCAAAGAGTAGAAGATCAAGACAACAGGAAAAGATAAAAGTTACCTGGTGCAAGAGTAGAATCGTACCAGAGGCAAGAGAGTTGTGGCTAATCATGTAAGATTTTCTTGGTGCAGAGAATTGTATTATATAGAGCCGAAATAGAAGGAGAGTCGATACAGCAGAAACTCCAACCA
The DNA here is from genome assembly GCA_026546855.1 of Erythroxylum incrassatum. Classification (NCBI taxonomy): domain Eukaryota; kingdom Viridiplantae; phylum Streptophyta; class Magnoliopsida; order Malpighiales; family Erythroxylaceae; genus Erythroxylum; species Erythroxylum incrassatum. Next base: position 3,573,974 of record JANVCL010000214.1, on the reverse strand, counting down.
AACTTGGAGACATACAGCCGACTTTATTTTTCATTTTTTTCCTATTTATCCTCATCCTTCTTTTTCTTGGTTCATAATTGAATTCATCTCTTCTTATATATATATCGGTGAATCTATTAAAAAATTACCTTAATTGGGTATACCATAAATTATAAAATACAATTAATAATCATAAATTCTCTTAATTGAAATAAATATGAATTTGAACTTATAATTTTTCTTAAAATTCAAAGTGAACGTATACGTTACACAAAAGTTTCTGTTTTGCGGGAATCTGAAGAGGATCATCATATAAGCAATATTTTTTATTTTTTACTTCCTAAAATTAAGATAATTTATAATTAATATCATATATCTTTTAAATTAAAGAATCGAGATTAAAATAAATTATAATTTATTCACGAAAACTATATTTTTATGAGTTCATATCTCTTGTCTAATATTATGATGTCTTATTGTGTCCAATAAATCTCAATCATTCATTCATGTGAAATTTACATTAGACCTACCTAAGATCCGCAAAATAAATATCGAAATGAGACAGAGGAGAAGATTTTGACTCGTACTTTTATGCTTAAAAAAAAACTATGATTGATATCTCTTTACTTCACGGAGGAGTGCAAAGGGGAGACAGTGAAACTTTCATTGGGTACTTGCCACGTCACGAGTCGATGAGACTTGAGACGTGGCAGACACGTCTAAGCAACACGTGTTTTGAAAATGTAAATCAATCGAGTCATTATCCTCTAATTAGTGTTTAAGTAGCTGATTAGGGAATTCTGCATTGTTGTCAAATTGGGCACTGTCTCACATAGTCAACGTGTCTAATCTAACTTAAAATGTACAGATGCAGTTACAGCTGGACTGCTGATTTGGCAACGTAATCGAATTGAAATGAAAACTCTGCAATTCAATTAGCTGTATCCAATTTCGTGATTAAGTTGACAACTTTGGATGTATTATGATAATACTCCAGCCTTCTGGACACAGAAGATGCCAGCTAATACTGTAAAATTGGATTTTTAATGCATATCAGAATGTAAATTAGAAGTCTATTTATATATTAAGATTTTTTTAAATTTCAATGGAGCATTTTATATTTTTAATAAATATAAATTATTTGTTAGAATATGAAGATAATGAAAATTCAAAATTTCTTAGAAAATGGAGAAAAAAACATTAAAATTTATAATAACATGAAAAGGACACAAAATATATACTAAAATAAAGTAAATAGCTATTTGTAACAAAAGATGTATATTCATTCTTTTCCATTTAAAGGAAGGACATATGGTAAACTTTTTATAAAATAATAATTTTATTAATAGATTAAATTGATATATTTTGTATATTATTAATTTATAAAAATTATTATATATGAGTTATTAAAAGGTAAATATATTTGGAAGCATAGAATGTGGAGAAAACAAATTGGATTCACTAACTTGTGAGTGGCCCAAATGAACCAATTAAAGAAGCACAGTTTTATTAATACTTGATGTGGATCAATTATTATCTACAAAATTTTCAATCTTTCAAACTAAAATGAAATTTCTTAAAAAAATTTATAATTGATATATAAAAGATAAAGACACCAAAGTTGCGAATACCGTACCGAACTTGGTACCGGATTAAATTTTAGTACGGTATTGGACTGACACTAGTTAATATCGGGCACTGGTTAATATTGGGAACCGTTTCGGATAATTTTTTAAATTTATAAAATAGTCACCAAAATTTTTAAATTTTGCAAAATAGTCCATTGGTATATTGTACAGTTATACTATATACTTTACTAGTTTACTGTTTACATTAAACCTATTTCTAAAAATCATAATAATAAATAAAAATCACAATTAATATGAAATAACAATAATTTTTAAATATTTCACATATAAATAATTACTACAATTAATATAAAAAAACAATCATCATTATACAAATATAAAATTAAGAATAATACAAAGTATTGAAAATATTACAATAATACAATTTCATCATTTTAATAAGTAATAATTACATCAAAACATCCAATAAAAAATAATAAATATCCTTAAACAATTTACAAAAAGAGTTCATGACGAAGAAACATTCAAGTAGAAGTTAAACCTGAAACAAAAACATTTACGGTTACATTTCATATATAGAATTTAACATAAACATCAAAGGTAAATAAAACTAAAAGAAAAGGAAAAACAAAAACTTTGAACGAAATTTAATCGTCAACAGGAGGATAACCGTTATAACTGAACTGACCCAAGTGATCATTTGGTACAAAATCCTCATCATTAAGAAGAGCTTCATCATCATTATCATTCAAATTTAATGTACCAAATGACATGTTAATGTTTTCTCATCTAAGATTATCTTCCAAAACATTCACATCTACCAAATTCGGTTCTTCAGAAACCCAATATGCCAAAAGATCAATATTATTAATGGAAATTGGATTAGTTGAATTACTTGTGCTATTAAGACTCATAGTAAATAAGTAAATTTAATTATTAAAAAATTATAAGAAATTATATCGAAATTAATAATGATAATAATGAACATAAGATACCTTTCTCTAAACTTTAAATTGTAATGAACAAAAACAAAGTCATTCAACTTCTTATGCTCCAATATATTCTTTTTTTAGTGAATAAATTTAAATGTGCTCCAATTTCGTTCATAGTCTGTTGCACTCACACATTGACTTAAAATCCGAATTGCAAACCTTTTCAATTTTGAAACACCATTTTCAACTTGATCCCAACAAGAAATTATAAGTTATAAGATAACAAAAGTAGTGTTATAAACAACTTGTAAAGCTCCATTTGTGAGCTTAAAAGATCTTGCATCACGTCAATGCTAACAATTGTTGTAATAGTTAAAAGCATTCCTCTATTAACTTCAGCTTGTTTAGTAAGATCCAATCTAAAATAGACTCTAGGATTAAAAAATGCCCCAGCTGTAAACAATGGAGAAGAAAGTTGTCTCTCCCTTTTCTCATTAATGATTGCAAGATATGGTGTGTATAAGGAAGGCCTATGTTTCAGACTGGCCTTGATTGCTTCCGTCGCTCTCTCCATGGCTTCAAAATATAACCCATTATTGGCTTTTCTTCATTATCAGCCAAGCCAATCACCCTCACCAAAGGCTCACAAACTTGGATAACAAATTGATATTGAGACCAAAATTCTCTATTTTCCAGTATAATATTATAAATCTCCACTCTGGCATTAGACCTAGCATACTGAGATGCAATCCATTTATCACTTATAAACATTTGTTTAATCTCTTTCTTCATTGAAACAAAAGATTGAAGTGATAAGAAATTTGTGGCAAATCTTGTCACAGTAGGACGACACAAATTTCGACCATTGGTAAATTCCTTTCTCATCAAATTCAATACGCATGCACGATTATAAATGAAATTTGTGACCTTTTTAGCTTTCTGCAGTCTCATCAATAACAGGAAAGTACCTAGGATTTTCTATATTCTCCAACATTAGGTCAATGCAATGTGTAACACAAGAAGTCCAAAAAAATAAATTATACGTATTCTGCAATCTTTTTCCTGCCGCTTTATAAGCAGAATCATTGTCAGTAATAAACTGAACAATGTTTTCTGGCCCTACATCATTCACAACTTTATCAAATATCGCAAATAAAGTCTCAGTATTTCTAATAAGGCCAGATGCATCAATAGATTTAAAAAACATAAAGCCATTTGAATAATAAACTAAAAAATTTATAATAGGCTCTTGTCTCCTATTTGTCCAACCATCACACATGATTGAGTATCTATAAGTACCTCAATTCACTCTTCTTTCAGCCAAATAACTTCTAATTTTAGAAACAACACAAGTCAAAAGTTTACCTCTTATGTCATCAATCGAAGGACCTTTGTATCCTGGACGATAAGAGGCTATTTCATCCATCATAGGTTGATAATAATAAGACTGAGAAGCATTTAATGACAAACTTGTTTCATACCACTATCTAGCTACTGCTATATCGACATTATGAGCCGCATCTATTGATTGCATTGCACTAAGAATTGAAGGTTAGGCTCCAGAAGTTGTTCATGGTACAAATAAACTAGTCACCTGCCTTTTTCTCTTCCTCACATCAGATTCAGGTACTTCTTCTTAAGTCTGAAATGGAACACTAGCAGTACCACTACTGTAACACCAGACTTTCTGAGCCCTTTTGTGTTGTACTGTATATTGATATATACATGGTTGTATATGAGTTCAAAGATGTATTTGAATCCTTTTGGTACGTATGCCAGTGATATATAATGATATATGCCCTTATATGAACTTAGAGTTCATCGGTATGCAAAATCTTGGAAATTTCTGGCATATAAACTTTTAAGTGTGTAAAACCGAGTCCATTGGATGGATATGACCATGGTGGTTAAGTTAAATGTATTCTAATGCCTTAGAGGTGGTTAGATAAGATTTATAGACTTGTTGGACACTTAGAAAGCTTAATTGGAAAAGTTGGCATACATGAGGGTTTATTTGTAAATTGTCAAAAGTTAAAGGACTTAAATGTAATTTTTCAATTCTTGGAGGACAAATATGTAATTTATAAAGTTAAGGGGCTTAGTTATTATTTCAAAAAGTCCAAGGACCAAAATAAAAATAAAATTTTAGAGATTCCCAAGTTGTTTGATATCGGTGATCAAGACTAAGAGGTTGATTCGTCATGTATGCCAGGCATTCCTTACACATGTAATTGACACTTCGGCAAAGAGGGTTGAACTGCGAGATGTCCCCATTGTGTGCGAGTTCCTGAGGTTTTTTCAGAGGAGTTGCCTGGATTGCTACCTGATCGGGAATTTGATGTCATTATTGACTTGATCCCGAGGACAACCCCAATATCTATACCACCATATCATATGCCACTGGTAGAATTAAAAGGGTTGAAGATTCAACTACAAGAGTTGCCAGACAAGGGCTTCATCAGACCAAGTCATTCACCGTGGAGAGCACCAGTTTTATTTGTTAAGAAGAAGGATGGGATCCTCCGCTTATGTGTTGATTATTGACAATTAAACAGAGTTACCATCAAGAATAAATATCCACTTCCCAGGGTTGATGATTTATTTGATCAGTTAAGAGGGGCTACAGTATTCTCAAAGATAGATATGAGGTCTGGGTATCATTAGTTGAAGATTGATGAGAAAGATGTACACAAGACTGCTTTCTGGATGAGGTATGGACATTATGAATTTTTAGTGATGTCGTTCGGATTGAAAAATACACCAACAGTATTTATGGATTTCATAAATAGGGTGTTCATCCCTATTTAGATCAGTTTATCATAGTCTTTATTGATGATCTTCTGATATATTCTAAGAATGAAGAGGAGCATGTTAGACATCTCTGGATTGTGCTGCAAATACTTCGCGAAAGATAGTTGTATGCAAAGTTCTCAAAGTGTGAATTTTGGCTGAGTGAGATAGGATTCCTTGGGCATGTTATATCAGGGGAAGGTATTTTTGTGGACTCAAAGAAAGTTGAAGCTATACTTGAATGGGAACAACTCAAGAATGTCACCGAAGTTTGTAGTTTTTTGGGGTTAGCTGGTTATTATTGGAGATTTGTTGAGGGTCTCTCAATGCTTGCAGCCCCTTTGTCGAGGCTTACTCGGAAGGGAATAAAATTTCAGTGGGACGATAAATGTGAGGTGAGTTTCCAAGAGCTGAAGAGATGATTGACATCTGCATCAGTGCTGGCTTTACCTACCCAAGGGATTGGGTATGAGGTATACAGTGATGTCAGTTGCCAGGGATTTGGCTGTGTACTTATGTAGGCTGGGCGAGTGATCGCATATGCTTCTAAACAACTGAAAAAGCACGAGCTAAATTATCCCACACATGATTTAGAGCTTGCAGCGGTAGTTTTTTCACTCAAGATTTGGCGACACTATCTTTATAGGGAGATTTGTCATATATACACTAACTACAAGAGTCTGAAGTATCTAATGACACAAAAGGAGCTAAATCTCAGACAAAGGAGATGGATGGAATTGATTAAGGATTATGACTTAATAATCAACTACCATCCAGGGAAAGCAAATGTGGCAGCCGATGCATTTAGTTGTAAGTCCTGTTCAGTAGTACCTGTTAGGGAAGATCCTTACATGACACATTTGATCAGTGTGCAGAGCCTTGGGGTTAGACTCTCAGTGGCAGGGGAGGATAGAACATTATTAGCAAGGTTTGAAGTCCGGTCTACATTACTTGACGAGATCAAGAGATCACGGGCTGACGATCCCGAGTTAAAAGTCATTCAGGAGAAATTGTCATCCAATGAGAATGAAGGATTCATATTGAGAGAAGATGGGTTATTAGTCATCAGAGACAGGTTTATGTGCTGAATGATCAAGGTCTCAGGCGAGCTATCTTGGAGGAAGCTCAAAGTTAAGCTTATGCTATACATTCGGGTAGTACCAAGATGTATTGAACTCTTAAAGAGAGTTATTGGTGGTCAGGGATGAAGAGAGAGATAGTAGAATTTGTAGCCAAATGCCTTCCCTGTCAACAAATTAAGGCAGAGCATCAAAAACCAGCAAGTATGTTACAGTCTTTGCCTATTGCAAAATGGAAGTGGGAGCATGTGACGATGGATTTTATAGTTGGGTTACTCCGTACATCAAAAGGTCGTGATGCTATTTGAGTTATAGTGAACAGATTGACGAAGTCTGCTCATTTGTTGCCTATCCACACAACCTATTCATTGGAAAAATTGGCAAAGTTGTATATCGATGCGATTGTGAAGCTGCATGGGGTACTAATTTCTATAGTATCAGATAGAGATATGAGATTCACCTCTCGATTTTTTCCAAAATTTTAAGAATCTGTAGGGACTAAACTGAAGTTTAGTATTGCCTTCCACCCACAGACCGATGGTCAGTCAGAGAGGACCATTCAAACACTAGAGGACATGCTGAGAGCATGTATGATGGAATTTCAAGGGAGTTAAGACCGACATTTGTCTTTGATTGAGTTCGCTTATAATAATAATTATAAGGCAAGTATTGGTATGCCACCCTATGAAGCACTTTATGGAAGGAAGTGCAGGACACCTCTATGTTGGGATGAGGTTGGTACGGTTAAAATAAAAGGAGTTGATTGATAGAAGTCACCACTCAGAAGATAAAAATCATTCGAGAAAAGATGAAGATCACCCAGGATCGACAAAAGAGTTATGCAGATAATAGGCGATGACTGTTAGAGTTTGCAGTTAGTGACAGGGTTTTTCTACAGATATCGCCATGGAAAGGTATCATCAGATTTCAAAGTCGAGGGAAGCTAAACCTTTGATATATCGTGCCTTTCCGCATCCTGGAGCATGTCGGGACTGTGACGTATCAGTTGGAATTGCCACGGGACTTGGATAGGATCCATAATGTATTTCACATCTCTATGCTTAAAAAGTACTTATCGGATCCATCTTATGTTTTGGAGACACCTCTAGTAGAGCTAAGAGAGGACCTGAGTTTTGAGGTAAAACCAGTTCAGATTTTGGATCTACAAACCAAGAGATTACGTAGCAACGAGGTACCCACGGTTAAAGTTCTTTGGAAGAGTGACAGGGTTGAGGAGATGACAAGGGAGCCTGAGAATACTATGAGGCGTCAGTACCCCCATTTATTTGTATCCTCGACGTAGGAATTTCGATGACGAAACTCTTTTAAGAAGGGGAGGACTTGTAACACCAGATTTTCTAAGCCCTTTTGTGTTATACTGTATATTGATATATACATGGTTGTATATGAGTTCAAAGATGTATTTGAATCCTTTTGATACGTATGCCAGTGATATATAATGATATATACCCTTATATGAACTTAGAGTTCATCGGTATGCGAAATCTTGGAGATTTCTGACATATAAGCTTTTAAGTGTGTAAAACCGAGTCCATTAGATGGATATGACCATGGTGGTTAAGTTAAATGTATTCTAATGCCTTAGAGGTGATTAGACAAGATTTATAAACTTTTTGGACACTTAGAAAGCTTAATTGGAAAAGTTGATATACATAAGGGCTTATTTGCAAATTATCAAAAGTTAAAGGACTTAAACGTAATTTTACAATTCGTAGAGGACCAATATGTAATTTTATAAAGTTAAGGGGCTTATTTATTATTTCCAAAAGTTCAAGGACCAAAATAAAAATAAAAGTTTTGGAGATTCTTAAACTTTGGGCTGTTACAAATAGTATCAGAGCTGATACTCGAACCGTTGTGCGAGTTAGGCTGAACCCTAAAGAGGGTTAGGCCCTAAGAAGGGTGGAGAGTGTGAGATCCCACATCAGTTAGAGAGGAGAACGAAATACGCCTTATAAGGGTACGGATACATCTCCCTTATAAACACGTTCTCCCGAGCGAGTGTGCGGGAGAAACAAAACCTTGATGGCTAGGCCAAAAAAGGACAATATCTGGATGAGTGGGTGGTGATACTAGGTGTCAACTTAACCCTGAAAGACGCGTTTTTCATGGCCTAATGCACCAGATCCCATCGGAACTCCGAGGTTAAATGTGCTTGGGTGAGGGTAGTACTAGGATGGGTGACCTCCTGGGAAGACTTTAGGAAAAGCAAAATTATGAGGGCTTGGTTGGGCCAATACCTAAAGCGGACAATATCTGTAAGCGGGTGATTTGGGATATTACAACTACCACTACCACTTCCACTTCCACTTCCACCTTCAACATTTCCGAAATTACCATGGAAACTAGAAAACAAACTTCCACTACCAATTTTAAAATTCAACCTTTCCCTTCTATCTCTCTCATATTGATATTCATCAAGTAATATTTTCATCTGCCACTTCACATCATGACTTATTTTTTTACAGGGTTCCACATCTCCTTTTTAAACCCAACTAAATGTTTTTTAATTGGATGATTCCTCTATCTTTCAAATGCTTTTTACAAAACAAGCAAATAGTATGGTTCCTCATATCGAAAATCAATACAGCATAAGCTCAAGCTGGATCATTGTATCTTCTTAAAATGGATATGGTTCTTCCATTTACCTGTAAAGATAAATGACTGCATCTATCAAAATAAATAACACATTATTTCAGTACATAATATGTATATTCATCTTATATAATATAACTTATTACGTATGATTACGTTACACACAATTCAATTTCATGGAACACAATTCACTATAAGTCAAAAGTTAACAATTCAAAACATTCAACTTATAATGACACAAAACATATATAAACACTTTTCATTTCTAACAATCACAAAATATGTATAAATAATTTCGATTTGCAACCATTTTCAACAGTTTCCATTTCCAACATCGACAAATCATACATAAACAATTTTCATTTCCAACAATTTTTAACAATTTCCATTTCCTTTAATCACAAAACATTTATAAAACAATTTTCATTTCCAACAATCACAAAACATGCATAAAATTTTTCCATTTCCAACAATTTTCGTTTCCAACATCCACAAATCATACATAATTTCAGTTTCATTTTCAACGATTTTTATTTCCATTTCCAATAATCACAATACATTCCTAAAACAATTTATATTTCCAACATCCACAAATCATATATAAACAATTTTCATTTTCAACATCCACAAATTATAAAACAATTTTCATTTCCATTTTCAATAATCACAATATATTTATAAAACAGTTTCCATTTCCAACATCCACAAATGATACATAAATAATTTTCATTTCTAACAATTTTCATTCCCAATAATCACAATACATTCATAAAACAATTTTCATTTTCAACATCCACAAATCATACATAATCATTTTCATTTCCAACATCAACAAATCATACATAATTTCATTTTCATTTCAACAATTTCCATTTCCATTTCCAATAATCATAATACATTCATAAAACAATTTCTATTTCCAACATCCACAAATCATACATAAACAATTTCCATTTCTAACATCCACAAATCATAAATAATTTCATTTCCATTTCCAACAATTTTTAACAATTTTCATTTCTATTTCCAATAATCACAATACATTTATAAAACAATTTTCATTTCCAACATCCACAAAATATACGTAAACAATTTTCATTTTCAACATCTACAAATCATACATAATCTTATTTCCATTTCCAACAATTTTCAACATTTTCTATTTCCATTTCCAATAATCACAATACATTCATAATATAATTTTCATTTCCAACATCCACAAATCATATATAAACAGTTTCCATTTCCAACATCCACATACATAAATAATTTCCATTTTCAACAATTTCTATTTCCATTTTTAACAATACATTCATAAAATAATTTCCAACAATTTCAATTCAAAGTTTCTAACATGAGCATCAAGTTGAAGGGTGTCATATGATTTACATAATTGTCAAATAATAAATGACATACCTTATACAATTGTTCATATACATATATTCATAACATGATGATCAAGTTGGAAGATATATTCATAACATGAGTATCAACCAATCAAGTTGAAGGATATAACTTCTTTGGAAATGTTTTTTTCTTATTTAAAGCTTTGAATCTTCTTTTCATTTCTAATAAACCATAATATTATATACATCATTTTCTATTTCATTCTTAAATATATAAGTTACTTTTACAATTTTTAATTTTTATTAATAAGTCTAAGTATAAATGATTGGAACCTACAATAACATATTCACAATTTGAAAACAAAAAAGTTCTTTTCAGGATACATTTATAATTTATTACATCACTATTTTCAGTTTTCACACATTAGTTATTATAAATATTTATGATTCCCCGCCACGCATATATATTACCAAATAATTCAAGTTCAACATATTTTATACTCAATTAACTTTTAACCCAAAACTAATACCCAAATAGGCAAATACTATCATTAACTACAATCGAATTATTATTATTTTCTAATTGTATAATTTTATACTCAACTAATTATTTACCTTAAGTCAATACCAAAATATTAGAAATAAATTACAATTTTTGATTTACAACTTACAAGTTACAAACTTACGACGTTAATTGTCAATTAATGATTTAAGTTCTTACAATTTTACAACTTTAATATTATCGGTTTATTTTTATGTATGTTTTAAATTTAAGTTGTTTCCAACTTCAACTTTCAACTTTCAACTTTCAAAATCAATATTCAATAAGGTCATGCATTTCATAATCTTCATTCATCCAAAAACTTATCATAAATTACGAATCATACATAAACCAATCTTTATTCATTATAACAAAACAACCAAACAACTCATTCATTAGTCATCATCGTGACATTCATAATTCCATTTCCAATATTCAAATCACAAATGACAAAACAAAACCATGAATGTGATCATTCAACAATTCAATTCCAATATCCAACCAATTTAGATACACGTAAATTGCACATAAGAAAACCAACTTCCAACATCCAACCAATTCACAAATCCATCATCCAATTTCAATCCAACATAATAACAAATGCAATTAAGCAGGAAAAATTTGAAAACCAAAAAACACATTCAAAAACACTTTGGGTCTTCAGATTGGGTGATGGGTCAGAGGCGTCTGGTGGCTTCCGGTGAAGATGTGCCAATCTGCGACCTTCTCTCCTCCTTCAGACGTTCAGTGGTGACTAGCGATGACGTGGTGCAATGGTCCCCATGGAGGAAGGTTGAAGACGGTGGCATCTTTGGGGAACGCCAAGGGAGGAGCCAAGGAGGACGACAGAAGGAGTAGCACCGCCGGAGAGGGACTAGTGAGTCAGAGATGAAGAGGAGAATGAGAGAGAGAGAATAGCGGCGGTGGTGAGTGAAGACATGAGACTTAGTGAGAGAGAGACAGAAAAATGAAAAGGAAGAAGGTTCGAGACTTGGGAGAGTGGAGAAGACAGAGACGGGGGGAGCGACATGAGAAAAAACAAATAAGACGGGGGGAGCGATGAGAGCGAGAGAGAAAAAAACAAAGAAGATGAGGAGAAGGCTTTAGAGTCTTTGAGAGAGTGCAAAAGGGGGAGGGGGAGGGTTTAGGGTAGAATTTTCAAATTTTGCAAATTGTTCCTTAGGTTTTTCAAAAATTAGGGTTCCGGTCGGTATATCATAGTATTATAATATCGGCCAGTGCCGAATGAAAAATGCCGGTACCGATCGGTATTCAAGGCTAGTACCGATGGAACGAAACGATATCCATATCCATGGTTGTAGAACTAAGTTCTATATCCATAGAAATCAAGAACTTGATTTCCTATTTGGCATTATTTAGTGTTGACCAATTAAACTAGTTTACATGTTGATTAATTTATATTTTTCCTTAATTTGAGCTTGCTTTACTTATTATATGCATTTTTAAGTTGAAATCATCTAAAACAACACTTATTAAATACCAGAAAATCTATTGATCAACTATTTACTAGAAATACTCATACAATATTGTCTCTCAAAGACAAAACTACGCTTTCGACCTCATTAGAGCACATTTCACTTCACATTCATCACCATCAAGTATTCAATATAAACAAAGTTCTGTTATTTTAAGCATTTTTGTTCTTTCTATGAGTTGGTTTATTTGGTAGTCTTGTTTGCTTCTTATGGCAACCAGTCTTATTCTTCAATTTATAATATTCAACAATTATTTTCCATTTGATCTATCAAATCATGGTGTAAAAAAATATCACTTGAATAACAAAATCCCAATTCTGTTTTATTTACAATATCTCTGGACCCTTTACTTCATGTAGGATTCTAAGAAACAGTTTCAATGATGATGATATATCTACTGTTATTACTCCAATTTTGCATGATGAAGCTACTCCAAAGATAGTTGATCCTATACCTGCCAATAATGGTCTTATTCTGTTGAACCCCGATCCTTAAGTGGCAATTTAGAGATATGAAATGAAATTCAATGAGTGTTTTGTATATGGATTTTGTTTATAGATATTTTGTGCCTTAAGGAAAATTGATGAGAAAAGATTTGAGGACTTCGATATTTGAGTAAATTTGTATAGATTATGAGAGTAAAGTAGATGAGTTGATTGAATTGGTAGTTGAAATTAAGAAATAAAGAGAAAAAGTGTAAAAAAGTTGTTAAATTAGAAAAGTTTGACTTTTTGGAGTAGAGA
>JANVCL010000214.1:3538545-3554435 GCA_026546855.1 Erythroxylum incrassatum | reverse complement strand
ATGTCGATATGGAAAAACCATGTACTCTTCTTTTTGTAATGTAACGAGATTGAGATTTATTAAAAGTCCAAGTCGCAGGATGTTATAAGTTTGGTGACAACTTCGTTAGGACCATCTGAAAGGAAGTTGACGTGAATAATTAATATGGCAAGTTGCAACTATGTTAATCGCGCATCATTCTCATTGATCAAAGTTAGGGTTCATACCGAATTAGTAAAAGTTCGAGATAAGAGGGCATAGGCTCATGCGATTCCATCCTTATCAAGAAAATGGTATTTAAACAACTTGGAAAAGAATAACGTTGCTTGTCTGGAGGCTAAATTCTATCTGACTATAATGCACCAGCTGGTAGATTCAGACAGACAACGATGTGAATGCTATTTTCTGTCTTTCACGGACCATCAGTACCCAGTCAATGGCGAAATCGGTTGCAGTTGTTAATGCTCATTGATATGCCAGCTGATTACACATATCTGGTACATTCCTTTTCCACATTTCCACATGAAATACGTTTTTTCTTTCTTGTTTATAGTATAATTGTTCTAGTTCAACTGAAAATTATTGTTGATAGTTTGACTAATTTATTAATATTTTAAAAATTAGACCGAAATAAGATAAAAAGTTTAAGGTTCAACCAGTATTAGATTGTCATAAAATCGATTAAAGATTAAATAAATATAAAGTATTTAAAATATGATTTAAAGATATTCTTTTATCTATTAAAAAATTTAAAGTTTAATTGAATTTTTTTAAATAGAAATTATTTCTTACATGAGAAAACAAAAAAAATACTTTCTTAAATTATTATAGGACACATTTAATATAAATGATATATTAATTATTAAATAATTTTGAAATTGAATTAACTCGCATTAAAAAATTAATAATTTCATATATAAAAAATTATAAGATTAAATTTGTTGGACTTTCTTGTAATTTAACATATTATTAATTTACTTTTTAATATTGATTTGATAACATTCATCCCTATGTTGTTAATTTTTGTAAAAAATTTAATTGCAGATTTCAAAATGATATCGTTTTTATTACGGGATATTACACATCATACTAAATGTAATACTATACTATGTCATTTTGAAATTAGCAGATAAAAGCTTATAATAAAAGTTGATGATAGGAAGCTATATATTACATTTTCATTAATAATATATCATACAATAAATTTTGCCTAAGATTATATTATTAGCATTAAAAAGAAAAGGCACATCAATCATGTTCATACGTAATTAGACTTGTCGAGTTGGGTGTCAGTTGAAGACTGAACGTGGGTTGCTCATGGTTCCAGAAAAAGGACACTGAGGACCACCACATTGATATAATCAGAAACCCTCAAGTCAAAACAAAACTATTTCTTATTCAATGGAGTTGCATAAGGAGAAAAAGAGGAAAGGCCCAACCTTTCGTTCCTTTCCTTGTCAGGCATTGCAGTCATATTTACTCCACCCTCAACAATAATTTGTCAACTCTTTTATTGCCCCTCAACTGAACTTGGAAGGAGTAGATGTTGGCATTTAATTGTTAAGCAAAGAACAGAAAGAATGGAGCTTTACAAAAAATCATCTAACTGTTCGATTACTGTGGACATACCCTTTTTAGGACTTCCTCTCCAAAAGCAAAAGCACTTCGTTGAGTGTTGAAAACCGATCAAGTAACCTGGGATCATATGCAAAATGTGTATGAATTGCTTTCGGTTGTCTTTACTAAAATGAATATTTGTCACGCTAAAGGGCTCTCGTTTGTCATCATCTTATCTTTTTTCAGTCGTCAAGTAGTCTTTATTAGTTAGTTTAACACTTATCTTGATTCGTTTTATCTCTACCAAACTAATTTTTGTTTGTTTTTGCATTAAGAAGAGGTTTATTATCTTCTTACGTAACTCCAACTAATGACTGATTACTTCAATCTTCCTGAACGTATGATGAGAAAAAATTTGGAAGTGTCCGGCTGCTTGCTTCAGAAATACAATTGTCATATTCGGCTATGTCAAGATAAGCTACTTCATTCTGAAGAAACGCGTCAAATGGACATATATATATATCTACTTCATTCTGAAGAAACGCGTTAAATGGACATATATATATATATATATATGCCTATATCTTGTCAGGTCCTGCATATTCTACACTGATATTCCAACACCTTAATTTCCTGAACCAAATAAGGAAAACTGAAGCAACTCAGAAGAAGATGATTGCGGACAAGAATCACCAGAAATTGACCATTTTACTACTATCTGTAGTAAACCAATGAATCAACGGTCAAAAAGGGAAGAACTATGTGTTAAATTCGAACTATTTAAGGTGAGATATAGTACTGTGTTATCGCAAATAGGAAGAACCTGTATCTTTTACCGGTAAACATAAGTGTGTACAAGCTAAGAATACCATAGCTAAGAAACATGAGCTTGAGCTATGGTTTCAAGGTTTATGTTTATTGGTATACACATAATCTAGATGAGCCACTAGAGTTCTTCTCGTAAAACACTCTTCTTCTCCGACTCCTTCACAGCTTTCTTCCATTCCAGCTTCTGCTTGCTCTGTTACAACTTTCTGATCATATCAACAAACAAAAATCCGCACTCGTTAAAAACCTATATATATATATATAATCCCCTTTCAACCCTACAAGCAGATTCTTGGGAACCCAAAAGAGCAAATTCCATGGTGAAGTTACCTGGTTATGGTTCTTCGCCTTGGAGTCATGGTAAAACGCTGGTTCATGGCGCGCAGCTTGAGATAGGGAAGAGCAGAGGAGGACTATTAAGATGAAGGTGGCAAGGTTAGGCTTTGACATTTTTGGTTGGTAGGATGTGGCAGAGCTAAGATGTACCTGATCAATGAGAGTTAGTGTGTATGATGTGCATATATAGGGACGGGCTAGCAAGAGATCAAACGTGTGAACATGAGAGGCAGATGCGCGACTTAGAGTTCAGATCTTCTGACCAATATTACTCTATTTTATTCTGTTTTATGAAATATCAGCTATTTATTTTACGAGACTTATGCGAGCCTCATGCAGACCCCACATAAATAAATAGCTGAGATTTATTAGACACAATAAGATACTACAATATTAAACAAAAGATCTGGACTCTGTGACTTACAGGTCATGCCATATAAATAAAGAAAAGGAAATATGCTCTAGAAGAACAAGAAAATAAAATTTGTTGGATTTGTACGGACTTTAACAATATAAAAAATTCAATATGAAGCTTTATTATAATTTAATATACTTAAATTTAATAATAATATAGTCTAATTTGATTCTTATTTACATTTGATTCAAACAAATACTTAAATTGAAATTGTAAATAAATTAAGTTTAGTTTCAATAATTGGGTTGTTTAAAAATTAATCAAGACGATTAAATCTTGATATATAATAATATTATTTTGTTAAAATTAATAAAATTAAATTTAACCTGAGACTTAATCATTTTAACTTTTATTTATTGAATTCCGGCCAATCCAATTTATCATTATATACATCCATATACTAAAAGGAAAACAAAACATATCTGAATTTATTGTATTTTGCAATATAAATAGAATATGAATGCAATTACGTAAAAGCTACAACTAATTTAGGGCATGTGAGATGCAACATATACCCTAAATGAAGGCATACATTTTTAAACAAATTGGAACATTCATCATCACATCTCAATAGAAGTCACCCCTTCTGCTTGCAAGGCAACATGCAGTTGGATACGAAGATTGACTTAATACCATCCTATTAATAAATCCTCCTAGACCGAAAAACCTATAATAACCGAAAGCATAATCTAGAATGCCCTAGAAGAAGGCCTTCGACATTCTTTCTCTTGTAGATTTTGTGCTGCTGATTAGGTCATCTATTGACTTCTTCTCTCAATATCTTGAGCAATTTTCTCTGGTATGAGGTGGTGAGCAAGATGACAGGAGACGCGTTGATCACCACCGATTTACTAGTGAATGTCATATATTATCAATCATATGAGTCGTCAAAATTGTTAGATCGATTAGTTAATGGGTAATAAGGGTTGAGCTTTTGGACTTTAAATCACCTGGTTAATGATGACACTTTATATTGATTTCACACTTTCGATACATAGGATTAGTATTGAGACGAATTAGAGGTTTAATTTTATCGAATTTCAATATTTAAATTCAATTTTTTTATAATTATCAAATAAAAAATTATTGAATTTCATTCTAAATTTAAGACCATTTAAATTAATTTTAATATTTTAATTTATGTTAGCGACTATATAAAACCAACTAATTAGTTGGTCTCTTACAACAACTTAAGCTATTATAGTAAAACGGTTATTTAAATATGGTAACAAAGTCTTTGTGACCAAGTGGTCGTGAGTTTAAATCCTACCACCTATCTATTATTCAGCACAAGGTAGAGTAAGTCTGTGTAAGTTTTAAGTCTAAAGGACTTTTACTTGAGGAAATATGTTAGTGGCTATATAAAATTAATTAAGTTGGCCTCATACAACAGCTTAAGCTATTATGAAGAAATGATCATTTAACAATTTCAAGTAAAATCTGAATTAATTTATTATGGACTAAATATGGATTCACTTTTAAGTCCAAAAAAACCAAACCAAACCCTAATATAAAAGATTCCTTCCCTTATTTGTACAAACTTACTGAAAATGACATTGCCCCATTAGATTAGGTTAGTAATTTTATTGACAAACCCACATTGGTCGTTACAAAAGTGAGAAATCTAAATATCATTCTTTATTTTCAATGTTTACCATATATATATATACCTTGTACTGGCTCCAAGCATATCGACGTGCAGTAATTAGCCCACTGAAATGAAACTTGTGTGCATTATCCCATCACGTAAATGGCCACGATTAGTCATAAGCTGGTAGGTACTAGATAGTCCCAATATCCTTACCTTATTGGATAGGATACGCTTCTACATTGAGTGGAAGAGACTAGAGAGGCTAGCTATATCGTACGTCCCCAGTTTTTGAGGTTAGTGGCAAACGCTAGAATCCACATAATTAGTGGAACCACAACTATAAATATTTATGTCCAGTGCTCATCACACTCTACATGGTTATATAGCCACGCCTTCGTGCCGCCTACCGTATCAAGTAGGGTTTCTTCTTACAGTAGTGCGTCGTGCTTTTAGTCGCTGAGGAAGAAAACAAAAACAGAGCAAGAATAACTAATACAGCAAAAAGTGTAAAACGTGCTCTTAACAATTGAATGGCTGTCCTTTCGTCCATTAATTATATACGATATGCAATCTAATATGAAGAACAGTCAATCACGTAAACTTTAAGATTATGATTTGTATGTCCAACCAATTCCTTAGGTCTCCAATAGACATGAGTTTCAATTAATTTTGCCTTAATACGTCACATTCATGGATCGTACTATTTCCAGGCGAAGATTAAGGTGATCCAAGAATAGTTTGGTTTCATTATAGTTTGTTCAGAGTTTACATCTCATTCTAGATGTACGAAAAGAAAAAAGAAAAACCAATTTCTCTTCTTACATGAACATCGTATATTAAGTGCCTCTTTGAATGGATTTTTGAGAAGTTAATAAGTATTTTTTTTCTATTATAAAAGTTTTTTAAAAGAAAAATAAGTTTATGGCTTGTAAAATAAAAAAAAACATTTTTTAATAAATATAACTTTTTTATAGTCAAAATACAATTTTTTAATAAGCACAAACGCTTTTTTAGATAGATTTTTCAGATTAATTAATGAACTTATTTTTAGTCCCTTTTATCCTTATGTTTTACACATAATTCTTACAATACCTACAAACTCATCTTTCTGTTTATTATGTATTTAATTATTTACTCAACTTAAATATTTATTTTGAAATTTATATAATATTATATGACTTTTTTATATGTTTTAAATTTTATTTTTTATATCAGTTTACTTATATTATATTCTATATAAAAGATTTAGTTAGATATATATTTTGATTTATGTTTCATATGATTTAAAATTATATAATAATTAATATATTATACTTTGCATAGTGTTTAATATACTTTAAAATATATTTATATGCATAAATAATTTTTATTATAAAACAAAATACAGTTAAAATTAGAAGTGTTTTTATTTTTATGTTGCTAAATAGTCTATTGTATGAAGCTCTTTTATAAATAATAGTTAAACAACCAACTAGTTTCTTAGAAAAGTTTTTCTAGAAAAAGATCTACAGAAACAAAACTCTACTAACAAAAGTTCTACTAATATAAGCCTAACTGCTAAATAACAAACTACGAAACATTGCTAACATTATTCTTTGGCTGAGGCGAAGTCATCGAGAATAACTATAATTAGTCGCAAAGTGCTGATCTGGGTAGGTGATGTGCCGGAATCAATAGAACCAAAGCTCGTGCTCTGATTACCAAAGTCGACCAAAAACAAATCCAAGGAAGCAAAAGTATATTTGACAAAGGTTGAATAGTAAAAGAACTTGGATAGGACAATAAAGAACAGCTTGGATTTTATCAGGAAAGGAAGTACGTACAAACAAGGTAAGACTAAGTTCTGATTGAAAAATCCAATGCTTAATTTTTTTTTTTGAAAAATCCAATGCTTTAAGGAGTCAAAAGCATTTCCAAGTATATTCCTTTCGGTTGGTAAAGCAAACGTTAGAGCGTTTAGTAAGGAAATTTGCTTATCTCTTTATACTTTGATTAGTATTCAAACTCATCTTTACGACTGGGCACATTTGTATATTGTGACTTTTCCTTTCAAACACATGCGGAGATTGCACAATCGAATCGATTATAATCTCCTTTTCATTTCAAGAATGATTTCACTTGATAAATGTATGCAACAACCCAGTGTTTTTCTACCTAAGTAATCTCTATATAACTTTAAAGGTATTGAAAAACCGAGAGAGTTAATTATTTCGCAAACTTATTTTGCACCAACAAAATAAAAATAAGCAAATCGAAATAATAAAAACATCATAAATTTGGTAATGCAGTTCAGCACATATTGTTTACATCTGCGGAGCCCTCACTTAGCTTAATAATTTTCACAGAAGTACAATAGTTTAACCCAAGGCTTTACTGAGCCGACAGCACTCAACCCTTGATACTATCACTCATCCTCACTTCCCGTGAAAGAATTTCACACCCAATAGTACGACCGCCTCGTACTAACCTCGTCAGAGGATTTATCTAACTACTTTCACTCAAAACAATAATAAATAAAATTAGCTCAAGTATTTAATCAACTGAAAATTAAATAACAAAATACTTGAGATAAAAGAAAGACTTCTCTAATATGAAGAAAATAACAGAGCAGTTGTTTGTGAGAGAACAACCTGTTTCTCACTCTATCAATCGTATATTTTTACCCCAGCTCAAAAAGGAGCTTAAATAAAAGTATATGTATAGACTAACTAAGCTAATGTCATACGTCATCCGTCTATAACTACGAATCATCTACGGTAACTACTACAATAACTACAGAAAGTACGTATAATCTTTACATCCCCCCTCAAGTTGGACTTTGATAGAAATCAATCAAAGCCAACTTGGACAACAAACGATGAAACACCGGCGAAGGAAGAGGTTTGGTAAAGATGTCCGCAACCTGTAAAGACGAAGCCACATGAACCGGAGAAATAAACTCCTGTTTGTACTGATTGCGAACAACATGACAGTCGATGTCAAGGTGTTTCGTGCGTTCATGGAACACAGGGTTACAGGTGATGTGAATGGCGGATTTACTGTCACAGTGAAAAGGAATCGGAAGGGAAACCGGAGCCCGCAAATCAATAAGCAAATAACTAATCCACTGCAACTCGCATACAGCAGAAGCCATGGCTTTGTATTCTGCCTCAGCAGAGCTGCGAGAAACGGTAGGTTGACGTTTGGTCTTCCAAGAGATCAGACTATTCCCAAAAAAAATACAGAAACCAGTTAACAATTTTCTGGTGGTAACGCACATAGCTCAATCAGCGTCCGAATAAGCTCGTAAAGACAAATCCGAAGACACAAAAAAATGAAGACCCAAAGACGGATTATTTTTGAGATATTTCAGAACATGAATGGCATGTTGAAGATGAACCTCTTGCGGAGTCTGTAAAAATTAGTTGAGTTGCTGTACATAGTAAGTGATATCCGGTCTAGAGAAACCTAAATACAACAATTGGCCAACGATGTGGCGATACTCCTGAGGATTAGCCAACAAAGGACTGCGATCACTCTGCAAATCACCACCTTTCGGGAAGGGCACATTCTTAGGCTTAGACCCAAGCAAACCCGTATCAGTCAACAAGTCCAACACATACTTCATCTGATTAAGAAAGATGCCAGTATGATCACGAATGAGTTCTAAACCAAGGAAGTACTTAGCCTCCCCTAAGTCCTTAATGGTGAAAGTCTCATGAAGGGCGGATTTGAGCCGAGTAACAGTGTCAGCAGAGTTACCACTGATAAGGAGATCATCCACGTACACCAAGAGCATTAAAAAACACTCATCCTTGCAAAACACAAACAAACAATTGTTATGCACACTCTGCCGAAAACCAAAATTGAGAAGAAAACCAGTGAGCTCGGTGTTCCACTGGCGAGAGGCTTGTTTAAGCTCGTATAAAGATCTCACAAGCTTACAAACTTGTCCTTCACGTGCCTTGGTATAACCCTCCGGTGGCACCATGTAAACATCTTCATCAAGGTAGCCATGCAAAAAAGCATTGTTGATGTCCAATTGGTTTAAAACCCAACCCCTGGCTGCAGCAATAGCCAGAAAGATCCGCACGGTCACAAACTTTTGCCACCGGTGAAAAACTGTCATTGTAATCTTCACCATAAACTTGATTATATCCCTTAGCTACTAAACGTGCTTTATACCTGTCTATCGTTCCATCCGGCTTAAATTTCAACTTGAAAACCCACTTACTCCCAATAGCAGTCTTTCCAGTCGGCAACGTAGTGAGCTCCCAGGTATGATTATTTTCCAACGCTTGCAATTTGGAATCCATAGCCCGAACCCAATTGACATCTTGACAGGCCTCCCGAAAATTCCTAGGGTCCTTCGCTTCAGTCACATGACAGAGGAAATCGGCAACATCTGCAGATAATCGGGTATGCGCAATGAAAGGAAACGTGTGGGGTAGATGAGGTGAAGTACGAGGTTTGGCGCCTTGTGTCGAATTCACCACTTAGTCAGTCATCCAAGATGGTGTTCGTCGTGCTCGACTGCTCCTACAATCTGCAGGAAGAGGAGATAAGGGATGTGCCACAGTTGGAAGCGCATCTGGTACAGGGTTGTCCATACGAAACTCTTCAAGTTCACCAGCCACCGGAAGATCATCAATAGGGGGATCACGTTGGGGATCTGCAACATTGTCACTCAAAACAGGCAGTGATGGTATAGGGGTGTCAATAGTCTCCAGAAATTGCTGACCTGCACAAGGAAACAAATTCTCATGGAAAGTAACATCCCTAGAGATGAATACTTTGCCTTTGTCAAAATCATAAACTTTGTAACCCTTCGTGCCTACGACAGCCTAGAAAAAGGCACTTGGAAGCTCTCTTAGCAAACTTATCCTTCTGGGGATTTGTATCTGTGGAGTAACACAAACAACCAAAGACCCGCAAGTCATCAAGATTAGGTGGTTTCCCAAACAAAACTTTATAGGGAGTTTTCTAGTTCAAAGTAGCAGTAGGCAGTTTATTGATTAAGTAAGTAGCATGGAGAATAGCTTCACCCCAAAATTTAGTGGACATGTGTGCTTGATGCAGTAAAGCTCAGGCCACTTGAAGAATATGTCGGTACTTCCTTTCCACTCTACCATTCTGTTGTGGGGTATAAATACAAGACCTTTGATGAAGTATAGCATGCTCAAGAAACACTTGCTGACAATTATATCCGACGAACTCACCCCCATTATCTGTACGAACCACCTTAACCACACAATTAAACTGGGTTCGCACCATGGGAAAAAAATTGCACAAAATAGAACCAACTTGATCCTTATGTTGCATAAGAAAAGTCCATGTAATTCGACTACAATCCTCTACGATTGTGAGAAAATAAAAGGCCCCTGTTAAAGACGACCTTTTATACGGACCCCAAACATTAACATGAAGCAATTCAAAAAGCGTGTCACTGTGACTGTCACTCATGGAAAATGGTAGGCGAGACTGTTTAGCCTTCGCACATACATCACAAACAATAGCTGAATCACACAATCTTTTATTAACAAAAGACATTTTCTGTACAATGTCAAAGGAGGGATGCCCCAACCTTTGATGCCACAATACAGTAGAGTCATCATCATGAACTCTATCTACACATTTCGCAACCTTATTCAAATATCCAACATCAATGTGATCTTCATCTCTACGTATAGAAACAAAAGCAGTGGCCAACACATCTTCATGAAAAGACTCTGCCGTTCGATAATACAGATGTCCAACAGCTTCGCCCACCGCCAAGATATTCTTACATTTCTGGTCCTGAAAACACAGAAGGATGGATAAAAGGTGAAAAGTCCAGCTTCATGTTGTAAGATTCTGCTCACAGATAACAGGTTATACTTGAAACTAGGAACATAAAAAACATGCGGCAAAACGACATCCTTGCTAAGCCTTATCTCTCCCACATGTTAACTTTCTTGATTGATCCATCTGGTAAACTAACTGTAGATGCCCTCGTCACCGGACCTAGCTTAGTAAACAAACATGCATTGCCTGAAATATGTATGCTAGCCCCAGTATCCACTATCCAACACGAGTCCTGTATTCCTTGATTTCCTATTTTCTTCTCAAGAGCAAAAATATTACCTGCAAATTCTGCACCGAAGTTCACTTTCTCCATGGTCGATACTTGCGTTTGTTCTTTCATCATTTTTGACAATTCCTGTTGAATAATCGCCCTCATGCTCAATCCACTAGTATCATCGTCACTGTCCTCCACGATGCCTCTGCCAAGTTAACCTTGCCACCAGATTTTTTCTGTTGATTTTTAAGATCAATATATCACTCAGGATAGCCATGTAACTTAAAACACGTATCCTTAGTATGTCCACCCATTTTGCAAAATGAACATTTCTTATCCTCTTTATTAGCTTTCCAGTCCTTTTTCTTGCTATTTCCTTTTCCCGAATTAGAAGTCTTTATTGGCCCTGAGCCAACCATAAATGCATTCCCTTCTGTAGCCTCCCCAAAAGAATCCAAAACCTGCTTTTGTCTCTCCACATTCATCAGCATAGAGTACACTTTGTCGATATTAGGATAAGACTCCATCATAAGAATCTGGTTCTTGACATGACTATAAGAGTCATTTAGTCCCATCAAGAACTGAATAATTTTTGCATTATCATTAAGTTTCATGATCTTACCAGAAACGTCACAAGTGCAACATCCACAGATACATTGTGGAACAGGTACGATACACTGCAGTTCATCCCACAGTTTGCATAGTTTCATAAAATACATGGATAGACTGGAGTTACCTTGTGAAATACTGCCAATTTCTCGTCGGATTTGGTATTCTTGAGGGCCTGTAGAATCACCAAAACGATTTGCGAGTTTATCCCATAGGTCCTTAGCAGAGGATAAGTAAAGAAATGCATCATGCAAATCTTTGGTCGACGAGTTTAGAATCCAAGATTCCACCATGGCCTTTGCACTCATAATCTCCTCGTAATCTACTGCATCCTCAGTTGGAATCTAAATCTTGCTAGTTGTATAACCGAGTTTATGTTTAGCTGCTAAAGCTTTCTTCATAGACGTGCTTCATGTTTTGTAGTTGAGTCCATTCAGGGGAGTAGTGGCGAGACTAACACCTGGATTATCAGTATCTTTCTTTGTTGTCATCTTGACACTTTATTGCTTGAAAACCGCTTTTCCGATCACGGCTCCGATGTCTCAGATCTACGGTTCGGAATAGTTACTACCGATGCTTTGATACCATATGAAGAAAATAACAGAGCAGTTGTTAGTGAGAGAACAACCTGTTTCTCACTCTATCAATCGTATATTTTTACCCCAGCTCAAAATGGAGCTTAAATAAAAGTATATGTACAGACTAACTAAGCTAATGTCATACGTCATCCGTCTATAACTACGAATCATCTACGGTAACTACTACAGTAACTACAGAAAGTACGTATAATCTTTACACCTATGGTATTTATCTTCTCGAAATAACCTAGCTGAAAACCTTCTCTGCAGTTGATTCGTTCTTTACAAGAACAATCACGGTGTAGCTTCAAGTAATAACCAGTCCCCACATCACTGAAAATTATATTCACCTAGCTGATCAAACAACTTCACCGTGGCTCATATATCAAAACACATTAATCAGTTGTGTTAATTAACATATGCAACAACCAGTATTTTTCTTCAAAGCCGCATGAACTGTCCACCTTCAAAAACTCACGCACATCAGTTTTTGTTGCTACCGACACTACCTTATGTTTCTTTTCAACTTGCGTGATTTAATAATCTTCTATATGAATCAAGTATGTGGAGAACCCATCCAATAGAAATCCACGTGGGCTTCTTTAACTATAACCCACGCAACATCAACTTCACACCTGCTAGATATTTTTTTGCTGCAAAAACGCCTTCTAGGTTTTAATAGACTCCTTCATTAAATCAACCAAGTGAGCAGTATTTTTGTAACGTGAACTCCACCAAAAAAAAAAGTCCATCTTGTCCACACAAATATACACTAGTCCAACAATCAAAACACAACAACCTATTTACAATTTGGACTTCAATTAAAACACAACCTCCACCCATTTTCATCAATCCAATTAATAATGATAATTTTCTTATATGTCCAATTCAAAATGCCAAAATCAAACAAAGAATATATAAAATATATTCTAACATGTGTCAATTCGTTAATACAGTTTTCAATTGCTTATTTATATGTTTTGCAACAGAATAACATTTGTGATACAAAAGGAAACACATCTGTGCATGTGGGACACAATACAAATTAATTATAAGCATTTGTATTGTGTCCTTATGCAATACAATTATAAATATAGACACGAGCATTTGTTCAAAATTTTAAAAATTAATCTTATAATATTAATAAAAAATAGATAATTTTATTTTATTGTAAAATAATTTATCATAATTAATTTTATTAAGTTAAAATTGTCATATAAGTTGAGCTCTTTGACGGTAGATAATACATTTAATTTAAAATACTTCTACAAAACAATAGATCAATACTTAGTTGATATTTCTAAAAAAAATACTTTAAAATTTAATTATTTATTTATTAAAAATTCTCGTTTACATTTATTTTTAACCTATCAATTTATATATCATTCTATTTTAATAAAATTAATGAAAAAGGTCAATAAAATATTTATAATAAATTAAAATTTATATTTGATATTATTTAAATTTGACAACAGTGGTAATTTTAAAAAAATTTCAAATTTTACTTAATTTTGTAATATTAACTCAAACTTTAAAAAGTGACACTAAAATATTTCAACTTTTAACTTTTTAGCAAAAATAGCTCGAAGTTAAATTATTTCTTAATTTGAATGATATGCCGAATCACGTTAAATTAATATTTTTGTCACGTGACTATTTGAGCCACCTATGAATTTTATCATTAAATAAAAAATCCAAAATTCTAGCAATCCTTCATATATTTTACTTCATAATTATTTTATAGTATTTGCTATTTTTAATTTATTAAATAATAAAATTTATCTGTGAAACAAATATAGTATATGACAGTAGATGGAAAAAAGTTATAATCTAATGTGGTTCATTGCATCATTCACGATAAAGGAAAATTTAATAATGTTTTAAAAATTGAACTGAAAGTTAAATCGGTAAGATAAGAGACTTAAGATTTAAAAGGTTTAATTAGTATTATGCTATCATAAAACTTGTTAAAAATTGAATAAAATTGAAAATTTTGAAATATACTTAAAAGAGATCCTTACTCAAAAAACATTTGAAGTTTAATTACAAAAAGAGATTATTAAATAAAAATTAAGTGGTTTATTTTAATTTAAAAGAATTTATTAATTTAATAAAATTAATCTATTAATTAACAAACTGGTCGATTTTTAACAGCAAAATTTATTACAGTAAATTGAATTGAAAAATTAAAAATTGAAACCAATTTAAGGTTTTTACAATTCAGTCAATCAAATTAATTAAATTTAATAATAAGTGTATTCTCTAATAATTAAAAGCTAAATATTAGTATTATCAAATTGAGTAAAATTTTAGAGTTTTTTAAATGAACCCTTTACAAAATTGTCATTTTGAGATAATTATGAAACTCTCGCCAAATAATAAGATTCTATCAGGTTTGAAAATTTGTGTACGATATTATTATAGCATTAGGGCCACGACATAAAGAAAATAAAGAGCCCACCATCTATAATTGGAGCTATTCAGTATTTTTCGAGAAATGATTGCATTCGTCGACAAAAGGAATGCTTTCTACTGTATGAAATATCGTTGCATTTTCATGTCTAGCTTTGAGATGAATCATATCTAATTAACGTACACAATGATTATTCTGCTCTCTTCACACCTCAACAATGACCACACAAGTTCAGAAATAATCTCTTGATATTTAACGAGCAATGCTTATAAGACTTTGTAAATCTTGAAGAAGGAAGAGTACAAAGCTTGAATAAGATAAGAATTGTTTTCTTTGTAGTGGGTTCCATGGAAGAAAATATGCATACAAATTTCTTTGCTTAATCATTCAATCTTTAGCAGTAAGAGTGCCAGTTACATGAAACCAAAACAAGACTTGACCACAACGTGTAAAAAGAATCGAATATGGCTAGAAGTCCGGGAGGCTTGTTTCTCATGATGTCCTCATCGAATATGACATACATATGAGCCAAACCCATGTTCTGGTTACATGTGTCGATCGCGTTTCGGTGGTTCTTTTCACTCTCATGGACATATCCTTCGAGCTTGCACCCACCAAACTTATGGTTATTGTAGATTACAGTACAGTTGCGTCGAACAAGAGCCATATATCTAGGAAACGAACAGAAAAACGTGTAAATCTAAAAAAGGGATAGTCAGGCAGTAATTGAGGCAATCAACACCCGATGACGTTGTGTCGTGTTTCATGAACGACTGCCTGGAAATGATATCGACACCTAACTTTAAAAAAGTTTGGTCAAAAGATTGCAAAATAAAAGAGTTTGATTCTCTGTAATGTGCACACATGCATGGAAGAAATCCCTTCCCCTTGGCTCTACTTAATGTAAGGTGGTGCTGACGAAATAATCTTTCGATGGACAAAAGAAGGATTGATTGCCATAAAATTCCTCCCTTTCTTCTTACTTTTCCTACTCATAAATCTGGTCCATTGCTCCCTTGACCCTTTCCTATTCTTGGATCTTTCACTGTTTTTACTCTCTCTCTCAAGACTTCTTTCTTCTTCGTTGTGAAGGGCTCTTTAGTCTTTTTTCCCCTGTTTTGTTTGCGGCTTTCATCTTCTAATTAGTTATTACTGTCCCCTTTTTTTTAAAGGAGAGGAACATTAAATACATTACATTACTAATTTAGGGAAACAAATCTCAGACATATCTTCTAAAAGGAACGAGAGACATCCTATAGGTTTAGTATCAGCGTTGGCGAGCCAGTCAACATATCGGTTGCCCTCCCTATAGATATGACGAGGTACAACTACTCAGTTCCGAGCAAACGTCTTGTTGAAACTCATGACTAGGGGGTTGCGAGACATCTACTTATATACTTAAACCTCAATCTCTATTCTCTCATTTCCCTCCAGAAACTTTCCCAATATTTTATACAGCATTTAATGCTAATTGTACAAAGCAATTATACTTCTCACAAGAGCATTTAATGCTTTCTGCAAGCAGCATGCTCTTGTGAGAAGCTCGA
>JANVCL010000214.1:3477214-3504674 GCA_026546855.1 Erythroxylum incrassatum | reverse complement strand
GTGCATGTCATTATAGACCTTTTGGGATTAAGCGATTTCTTCCATAACAACTCAAACTAGGAAACTTTATATCTGTTGTCTTGGAATAGTTTATAGGATGAACACTTAGAGAACACTCTTTTAAGGTCAACTATCCAAGTAACATCATCCTCTCTCTGCCATTGTGTAATTTGCGGGAAGTCTTGAAGAATGAAATTAAATCCTCTGAAACAATCAGACCAGGTACCATTTTGAATTAGAGAGGAAGCTCTTGCATTAAGAGAAATTCTATTAATCAACTAAGCAACTTCTCTTCTCCACACCAAAGGACTGAAGTCAGTTCAATTATCAAACCAGATCCATATGTTGTCCCGTTACCTAATATGTGACCAAGGATAAACCTAGCATCTCAATTTTCGCATGTGACTGAAATTTCGAGAAATGTCTTTGGTGATAACTATCTACCAAAAATGACTTTGTTGCATAGTTACATCTAACCTATCGTACAGGGTTTGTTTAGTGCGGAGTACTTCGTTGGCGTGATTTGTAAACTATTATATCAATTCGAAAATTTACATAGTGCACATCCAAAATATAACAGCTGCAGGTTCTTCCGTTTCCAAACTGCAAAATTATATGATATTGATAAATTATTAAAATCAAAATAATTTTTTCCAATTTTCAATAATTAACTTTTTAATTAAAATCAATTAGAAATTTTTTACCATAATTAAGTACTACAACCTCTTAAAGGTAGAATAAGTTTAAGAAAAGCACTTACGTTTGATTCATGCAGTTTATATGAAAGTGAAATAAGAGTTTTGTTTGGGCTTTGAACTTGTTCAGTTTGAAATTGGGCTTCAATTGACCCAAACCAATGTCCCAATTTAATTGTAGTTTCCATGCCACCAAAGACCCATCTCGCTATATAATCCACAAAACCCTAACCCCGAAGAAAGACACAGCTTTTGGGAAATCCTGAAACCCTAAGCCGCCCGCTACATAGTGGCGAGGGTTGCATTTCTCAATCTGTTCTTCCATCCGACTTGATTTTGAAATCTAATGGCAGTTCTCTTGTTTTTGTTATGATTGAATCACGTGGGCAGTGATGACTGATTATCATTTCTCGAAACTGATTTCGTGTTTTGCTCATTTTTCTGGACATACAAAACACAGATTTAGATGACTGCGTTTGTGCGTGTCTGAGCCTTCATTCGTTTTTCGTATTTGTTTTTAATGGAAATTTGATTTTATTTCTTTAATTTTATTTGGGGGGATTTTGCGATGATAATACTGAAAATTCCTCGTACTGAATGCCCCATAAGGCATGACAGACTCATCTCTTACACCCATAGAATCTGAGCTCTCTCCCCCCAAACTACTTTTCTATGCTTAGCTTTTCTGCGTAATATGTATTTGGTTTTGTGTGCTACCTATTGAAGGAATCTGAACTCTTTACTGATGAAGAGTTCGAGCTTGTTCCTCATTAAATAAATTTCTTGGGTCCTAACTTGAAATTAAACTTTCTTTGAGAAAACCATTTTATGTTTCTGGTGATTTGTTTAAGGTACAGCTTTTGTAAGAAACATTGAAGTGATGATGGTAACTGTTCTGTTGGAAGTTTCTACAATGTCTGAAGAATCTAAGCTTAGAAAAAGGTTTTAGTCAGTGAAAACCTTTCCAGGCAACTATGTGGGCGTAATCAGACAGTTCTTAAACTAATGTGGCATCGTTAACCTCTTTAAGACAAATCTACCTTTCAACATGGAACATAGAATTCAAGCTCTATATTATCAACATCTAAGAAAATGGTCTTAACGGATGTGAAGTTCTCTTGCGATCTGAATCTATGATTCAGGATGCACCTTTACATTTTAACATTGAACACCGATTAAGAGGGCATCAGATTTTCTATGCCAAAATAGATGTTTCAATTTTTTTCCAGTCAATGGGCCCAAAGAGTTGATATCAAACTTTTGTGGTCATTAGTCATTGCTCGAAGTCAACTGGAAAATGAGAACTTACAAGGGCTCCTTTAGGAATCCAGCAGGACCACCGACAGCTGTTTGTTCGAGTGAAACAACTTGCATTGCATGTTTTAGTTTTACCCAAACTTAGATCCCAGAATTCATAATTAGTTAATTACAGTACTTATACAACATAGTATTATCCTCATGTCTGCATGAGCTAAGGTAGGGTTTTTTAGTTGGACACTTTTTTTGTTCTGTTCACATAATTTAAGATGGTCCCTATGGAGCTGTCCTGAATTCAGACTATTTTGCTTTATCTCCAAGCAATAACGGCAGCTCTAATGGCGTCCCAAAGTCCCAACGAATAATTTCACCTTGTCCTTGGCAAGTGTCTCACTAGACGGTACAGCATCTGTCCTTTTCTTTTTCTAACCCGTTTCTAATAGTCTTCCAATATTTCGAATGCACTTAATAAGTTGCATTAACATGATCACTGGGGTAAGAGATTCAGGCTGGCTGGCTCTGACCGCCTTCAACAATATCTGAACAGAACAGGGACCCAGAGGGTTAAATAAAATCTAAAACATGACGTCAAACCAAGATCAGATCAAGAAGCTAAGGATCGAAATGGACGTCAGTGGCTGGGCCAGAGTGAACCTGCAGGCCAATTCACTACTTAAAATCAAGTTTTGTGGGGAGTGTTCACGAGGGTTGAGTGTCTCCTTGCCCGAGCCCAGGGAACTTCTATGTATTTCTATCTCCTAACCCGCGACATTCGGACATTTTTAGTTAGATGTCTTTGTTAGCGACGTACCCATCAGGAATGGGTGGAGAGGAGCCTGCCACAACGTGATATGATGATGGTGCAACGAAAGAATCAATCAAATGATCAATATCTGTTATTCAAGTTACATTATGATATATATATAAATATATATATACATACACACATATATGTATGGACGTTTCACTCTTCATCATTGACTCTCTTGTCCCCACAGGTCCTGAAGTCTTTGACTTTATATGGATTTACATCATTCTATTATTTTTCATCCCAAGCAGAAGTTACTTTAAATTCATCAAACTATAGGATAAGGTTTCCATAAAAGCATGAACGCAAAGTAGCTGTTAAAACGAAACCAACCAAGTCTTACATTCTAAAATGAGAAATAGCAGCAGAAATAAATTTACAAGATAAATGCCACACCAAAGCTTCTTCAGTTCTCTTCCACCGGATTATGAGTACTCAGGTGATCCCAAGTTACAGAGACGGAATGCAGGATGAACTTACAACTGTTGAACTAATCACATCATCACAGAGGCTGATACCATCATTGTTCTTCTTGCTCTCAGCTCTGGGGCTGCCACCTGAACTGCTGTTGGAGAGTGATACGAAGTTTGCTTTCTGCAACACTCCAGTTGGAGAAGATCCCAACTGCTGACTACCATCCCACCCTTCATTCAAGAGGTTAAGGGCTGACGAACTCTTGTAAGTACTGGCGTTGCCCCAAACGGATGTAATGCTGAAGGCCTCCCCTAACGGTCCACACATTGAAGTTCCCCACGAGATAGGTATCCAGTTTGCTTGCTTTTGGCTTGATTCGCTCGGGAAACCGCTCGCTCCTGAAACCATTTCAATGGGGTCAAATTCGCGAGATAGCTTTAATGGTGAGAGAACGAGCTTATCCTGGGTATGTGAGGATGATGATGATGAGAAGTCAGTGGAGACCATTGGGATTGACATTGAGAGTTGAGTCCAATCAGATTTCAGCTCTTCAGGCCAACTAATGACTGCTCGACTTCCATGGTTTTTGGGCCAGTCATCCATGAATTGACGAAGGGGATGTTGGTCTTGAGTTTCTTTGTCACTGAAATTCAGAAATGACTCACAATTTCTGGAGTTCATATAACAAATCGTCTGGGAAGGATTAAGGAGAGAATCAGAGGAAACAAGTCCAAATTCCGACAGAGAAGATTCATCAATTCCTTGATCTTGCTTCGGGATGGCGAAAGTAGACTCCTCAGACTTTGGTTTGACGGCAGACGAGACAATCATTTTGCCCATTACATCCTGTGTTCTGCTAATCAAATTCAATTTAATTAGTGTCCAAAACTTTAGAAGTAACAAGAACCATGGGTGAGAAACATTTTGAAGTCAAAAGTCGTGTAACAACACAGTAATGCACATCACAGTTACCAATTTGGACATGTATAAAGCCTAAAATCAATGTCCAAATAGATCATTAGCATCGCAGATCGAAAGGTTCCACCTTTGAGAAGGAATCCTAAGTTTCAACTCTTAGGAATGGTCATTTTCTCCAAAAGAAAAGATGAAATAATGAGGTCAGCTCTATAGGAAAAGTAAAGGAAGGAATTTTAAGTATAAACTCTTTTAAACCCAAACTTTAGAAAATAAGGACGTTAAATTGGAAACTCAACACAAGAAATTATCAAAGTTCTTTTTCACCTTTTGACAGCAGAAGAGTTGGCATCAGCTGGGAGCAAGCTCTTAAACTGTTTCTGTGCAATAGCAAGGCTGTTGGTGGTGCCACTACTGGTTATAACCGACGTTGACATGGAAGAAGTCATCGGCACCACCTTGGAATTGGTAGTCACAGTGGCAGCATGGCCAGTCTGGCCTTCCACAGGCTTTCTTGAACGATGGCGGCCACGATTAATGTGCCTTTCACAATACTTTTGGTCCACTACAGCATCCCTCGAACACCGCCATTTCTTCCCGTCTGTTCGACGGCATCTTCCCGGTTCAGGATCATTGTTGTTACCACCATAACCCAGATGGAAAGCGCCCCATGCCACTGTAAATTAGAAAGAAGCAAAACAAAAGAGGAAAAAGAAAAAGAAAGTGGAGGGTTGAAGGATGAGAACAATCAGCCAAAAGAAGGGGACCCAAAAAGAACAACTCCAACGACTCATACTTTAAAAAGCTAAAAGGAGCACTTTTGATTCGTGAGCATATAATGGATTTGTGAAAGTAATTTCGTTAAAAAACTGAAACCACAAGACAAACCAAACAAACTAAAAATCCCATTACATAATAAATAAAAGCGATAAAGAAATCTATTGTAATCAGTAAAAAGTCAGATATATAAACCAGCATACTCATGAGAAAACCCAAACACACGGATGAAGACATAAACTTTTCGTCTAAAACAAAAAAGAAAGAAAAAGGAACATACGGAGATTGATTCAGAACTATAATTACTTGTCCAAGTATTGCAGGGAATACAATGTTGGCCTTAGCTATTGTCTTAGAGATAAGGAATGCAAAGAAGCTTACATGAGTTGGGAGGGAATGATCCAGCAGAAGCTCCGGACAAACCGTACGGGTAAAGCGACTTCTTGAGCGGGATGAGTAAATTGGAGGGCACAGCCACATTTGCAGAGATATATTTGTAGATCAAGGCCTGGTGTTCTAGCTCCATCCACTGAGATGGACTGAAAGGACCTCTTGTCCCAGAAAAGGGACCATGCAAGCTTCCATTCAAACTTCCAGTACCAGAACCTGCTCATTTGAATACAAATTTTCTTGTTTAGAACATTTATGGTAGCTAAATGAAACATAGATTTATTTCAAACAACTAAGCTCTATCTGTTAGTCCTACTGATTTCTCTAATCTTACTTACCTTTTTCATTTCAGATATGGTTTGACCGTTTAAGATTTTACCAAATCAAGAGCAGAAAGAGTGAAAAAAATCTTTCCTCTCAGACAAGACTGCCTTTTTTTGGTTTCCAAATACCCAGCCTACCTAGAAGATGGAGATGAGGACAAAATGAACATCACTAATCCATCTTAGCTATCTCCAAAACCCACTTCACAAAATCAAATACCAAAGAAACCGCACAGCCCAACTTTGACCAAAACAAGAACTATCAAGGCAAAAGCACAAGAGCATTCTGACATAATACCTGAACTTCTACTGTATGCAGCGGTTGTCAGTTGATGATAATAGGGAAAGCCAGAGTTATTTTGAGCGCTTTTCTCCATCAACCCACCACTTGTACTAAGAAAAGGAGTAGCTTCTGCTTTGGGTGAAGAGAAGCTGAGCATGTGCTCTCGTTGGCGAGCATCAGACGAAACCATAACATTAGATCTCAAGAAAGGACTTCCTTGGTGCAATGGCATTGTCTTGGGGACAGATACATCGTCACTCCTGACCATCTTCAGACTCCTCCACTCATCACAAGACGACCCCTCGTGCATAGCTGAACTAGATTCAAGAATCTTTCTTTTGGTCTCAGGAGCTGAGACCTGAGAAGAAGCTCCAATATGTTCAGGACCCACAAAACCATCCAACCCCAGAGCCCCAAAGTTCATGTTGGAGACAAAAACAACCTATCTACAAAACGACCATGAATACCCCCATAGCGATGGAAGTGAAAGTAGGAAGCTTTTTCTCCCCTCTCTCTCTCAAGGGTTGAAAATGAAAGAGAGAGTGAAAGAGAGACGCAGCACAAGGGTGGGCTCTGTACTTTATTTGTTTAATGGGGTGAGCTAACTGAAGAGAGAGGAGAGTTGAAAGGTGAAACTGAGGGAATACACCAACACTAGCCAAAGATGGCTATCACCAAAAACTCTCACGACCAGTACCACTCTCTCAGACATGCTACCATATACCTGTCCATGGCCTATTATAAGGTGTTGAAGAAATAAAGACTTTGTCATTTTTAGTTTGTGAAGTTACTTTAGTATCCCTGTAAGGATCTTTTTGTTCTTCTTGAGCTTTTTTAGCTCTTCTTTTGCTCCGATCATAAATTTTTTAAAATTAACCAATTTTTATTAATATAAATAAATAAATAAAATTTATTTAACAATATTAATTTTCATTTAAATTTTAAAATTTTTAATAAGTAAAGATATTTTTAATTATATTTTTAATTTTTAATTTTATTTAATATTTAACTAAATTTATGATGATTTATTGATTGAACCTTTTAAATTTAAAATTTCTTAACTTACCAATTTAATTCCAATGTAATTTTTAAAATATTTGTAATTACTCTCAAATTTTGGATATCATAATTATCTTATAATTTTTTAAGTTAAAAGTTTAAATTTTGATTAATCGAGCATTATAAACTAATAGACGTGGTCCATAATGAAATTAATGTGCCTAAAGAAAAATTACAACTTTATTATACTTTTTAATGATAAGCGCATATATATATATATATATATATATAAGAAATAAATTAAAATTAATAAACGATTTAAAATAAAAATTTTCAAATTTTAGCTTAAATTTTATGACCTAAAAAGTTGTATTAAACTTTTGACACTTTTTTGTAAGTTAAATTAATCTACATTAACAAATACAAATAAATATATAAATTTTAAAATATCAATTAACTAATGATAAGTTGATTATTATAAATTAAGAAATTTTCTTTTTTTCAAAATAGATTTTTTTAGGAAAATATTAAATTTCATATTGTAAAATATATAATTTTAATTTTGATAAATTATCATCTTATTGAACTAATATATAACAACAACAACAATAAAATTTCAACAAAAATTATGCGACATAACCTTATTCTTAACATAAAATAAATTAGTAATATACAATAACTCGTTAGCATAATTATCGAAGAACTGTGCTTGATTCTAGGGGTGAGCATTCGGGTAATTCGGGCCGAATTTTCACTGTTTGAGCCCGGCCCGAATTACTCAAAAAAAATTTTGCCTTACTCGACCCGAACTCAAACTTTCAATTACCGGAACTTAGCGACCCGATTTACCCAAATTACCTATTTATCCGGTCCGATTTACTCGATTTACTCGAATTATCCCGGCCCGATTTACCCTAATTACCTTATTTCATAATTCTTTTAAACCTAATTCGGGTAATCGGGTCCGCCCGAATTTTTTCGGAGTTACCCGTCTCAGCCCGAAAATAATTTGAGTAATACCCAAGCCGGCCCGAATTACCCGAAATTTAACATTTACTTATCTGAATTAATTCGGGCCGGATCGGGTAATTCGGCCGGCCCAAATAATTCTCACCCCTACTTGATTCATTTTAAATCATCGCGTAATCAAAGATTAATTTACATCATAAAATGATAATATCAATAAAATTATGAATAAACATGTAACATTATACAATAACTATTAAAAGCATACACAAGCTAATAACTTTGAGATAAATACAGTTTTATATTTCATTGTATGTGATAGCTTGAAGTTAATTATCACATACAATTATAGCATTTCAAGGCTAATTATGGCATTTCACACAATTTTAACAATTGGGTATTAAACTTGTTACTTGTCGCCTGGTGGAAGTGGAACAGCATCATCGTAACTTGGGGTTACAAACTAAAGCGGTTTTCATGTCTTGTGGTTGTTGTCATTAGGGCATCAAATACACATGTTATTGCCACGTGACCCCACAACCCAAAATCTATTTACCTTCTCGTTCGACATTATTTTGTTTTTTTACTAACAATTTAAACATTTGGTTGTTATAAAATTAGTTTATAATAAAAATTAATTAAAAATTAAAAATGTTAAAATAAGAATAAAGGAAGAAATTATTATTACAATAAAGTTAAAATTTAATTAAAAATCAACTAATTTGTGATAGCAAATTTATCCAAGTAAACTGAATTAAAAAAGTTAGATTAGGTCAATATTTTTACTATTAAATAATTCAAATCGGTTCATTTTCTTAATTATTAATTTAGCTCAATCTTATAATTAGATAATACATTTCTCGATATTAGATACACGGGACTCTCGTGTATTTTATATGATAAAATTTGACGATGATATGTTTTAAATGTATATTAAATGAATTGTCAAAATATGTGCAAATTTTTTTAAATATGTCATTTAAATAAATAAATTTATAAATAAATAATTTAAAATAAAGTGAAATGTTTAATTAAAGTAAGTTTATAAATTTTAACATGTTTTTCTGTTGTTAATCATTTTATTAAATAGGAACTCATTTCCTAGTTAAGTAAGAAACTAATTTCCAATCTCTTTTTTTTTTCTAAAAATTGACAATTGATAGTAGTGTTCACACATAAGCTGCAATTTTAGTGAGATCAGATCCTCTATTCTAATAATCTTATTAAAATATTGTTTTGCGTATAATATGATATCGTTTTAACTACAAAATAATGTTGTATTGAGTACAAAATAGGGTTGGAATAGAATAATAAGAACAAGATCAGCATATCTCTTCATCATCACGCTCAATCCCAAGTTAGCATATATCTCTTCATTATCATACTCAATCCGAAGTCAGCAAATCTCTATTTTATATAAATAAAAAGACAGTAGAAATTCTATAAATATAATGTCAAATAATATAATTAAAACTAAAAAAAATGAAATTATTGTCCAATGTTAGAGCATTAGTTACATATACTCTGACTCATTGTTTTGAAAATCGGACTGGACTAGCTGGTTTGATCGGTGACCGGTCGGTTATTTGGTCCGGTTCACTCATAAAAATCGGTCCCTAATTGAACCAGTAAGAACCGGACAAAACTAGTCAATTGACAGGTCGAACTAGTCCGGTTCGACCATTGGTTCAACAATTTTTTATTTTTTTATTTTTTATATTATTTAGTATATTTTTTACTTTTTTAATATTACTAATATTATATATAATTAAATATAATTATTACATAATTAAGACGTCATATCAGTTCGACCAGTAAAACTTGTTTTACCGATAAAACTTTCAATTCGGGTTTCAAAACTTTGCTCTAACTTGTTACTGTTCTTAAGTTAAGGTTTTGTGATGGTCTAGTCGGTGGCGGTGATTATAACCGTTGGTTTGGTGCAAGTCTTTTGATTTCGATAAGACAAGTGGCGTGCATGCAATCATTAAATGTGCAACCTTTTGCTTAATAAGGCCAAAGACTCTTTTTAGTTACTTTGAGATAGGACCTAGTCTATGATTTGTTGGGCACGAACTATCCCACTTAAGAAACCGACTAGAGTAGATTGCCCCATGAGTAAGCAATCCAAAAATGGTTGATGCTCTCCGATCTTAGCAGAACTTTGGAGAGTCTATTCAAGTATGAACCTTGTCTGGACCCTTAGTTTCTAGCGTGTAGTACTCAAGCTGGACTCTCTCATAATCAAAGACTTGCTATCTGACGCTTCACACTGGACTACGTCACTCAACCATTTAGTTCTTGGCATCTATAAACTCCTCACTCACATCTGGGTTATTTTCCCGCGGCACACATATAGAGAGGGGAACCATTGCGTTGATTGCTTTGCCAACTTTGCTGGTAATCTGGATTTCGGATCACCACTTTTGTTAGTGCATCCTCAGGATATGACATTATCCTACTAGAAGATATGGCGGGGGTTAGCACCCCTCAAAGTATCATGTAATTTGTTTTTGTCCCTTGTTAAAAAAAATCCAAAAACCACAATAATTTGATTACAATTAAATCATATGGATTCAAAAGGGTTTAATTGAATTCAAGTATGTAATTGAATTTAATTCAACTGTTTGGAAACATAAAAATAGAATGAATTTAATTTATGCATGTAATTGAAACCATCTTCTTTATAAATTGAATTCACTCCTCTAAGTATAGGAATTTAATTACATTAAAGCTTGAGGTAGTGTCTTGCTCTTTTGCTCTTTCATTATTTGGACTACTTCACTTCTCACTCTCTTATGCTTCACTTGATTAGATTCCAGAGACTATTAATTAAAATATTATTAATAATTAATTAATAACAATATAATTAATTAAAATATAATTCATTAATTAATTAAACTATTGTAATTAATTAATTAATTAAATTAAATTAATTAATTAAGTAATTATAATATAATTAATTAAAATTAATCACAATATTT
Organism: Erythroxylum incrassatum; assembly: GCA_026546855.1. NCBI lineage: Eukaryota > Viridiplantae > Streptophyta > Magnoliopsida > Malpighiales > Erythroxylaceae > Erythroxylum > Erythroxylum incrassatum. The sequence continues at coordinate 3,493,863 of JANVCL010000214.1, read as the reverse complement.
AAATTAGTTAATATATTGTAAGTGATTAATTACAATATAAGTAATTAAAATATGATTAATTAATTAATTAAAATATAATAAATTTTGATTTCTCAATATTTTTTACAAATTAACTACTGTTAATAGTAATAGTAATAATTCCTTCTTCTTAACCAACTATAATAATAATAATAATAATATTCATTCTCATTTCTCACTATATTTATTCTCATTTCAAACAATATAATTGAATTCATTTATATTATTACCGAGTTTGTTCCAAAACAGTGTAAATTGAATTCAATTCAATCTCATTAATGTAATTGAATCCAATTCGTTAATGAATTCAATTCTAAAGTTTCCAAACTGCCCGTAGTTTCTTATGATTGATTCAGATGAATGGAATGGATTCTTTTAAAGCATGTGTTAAGATTCTAAATTTAAAACGTAAATTTCAAAAATTAAAAGTATTAAAATTAATAATTAAAAATTAGAACAATTCGATTAATTTAATCTTAAAAATTTTGAACGGATCAATTTTTAATTTAGTTTATATTCATAATTTTTATTAAAATCTATTAATTTTTATAAATTAATTAATTTTTATATATCAATTAGTTTTAATTTAAGAGCCTATTTCTTCAATTAAACTTTATTTTTTTGGATAAAAGTAATTTCCTTCTTTAATTATTTTTAAATTATTAAATTATATTATTTATCATAACAATTTAATGTCGACTAAACTTTATAATTAATGTGACCTAAAAAATAAATAAATAAATAGTTAAAAAATATGATTAAAAAAAAGTGGAGAAGGGCATTAGTGTTTGAAATATAGGCTTGTGGTTGGGTCATTGTCACAAATATACGGCCTATCCTAATGTTGTTTTCATGTCCATTCTACCATCCACGCTCATTTAATGTGCCATTAATATGTCGCTGAAACGGGGATCACTGAAAATTATTTATTATTTATAATTATTTAAAACTTATTATTTATAATATCTTAAAAGACTTTTTTATTAAATATTATTTATTTTTACGTAAATCATTAAATCCTCCTATTAATTAAGAATAAAGTTGAATAATATTTTATCTATGCCAATTCTAAGTATTAACAAATTTGTATTAAGATTTATTGTTATTGTTTAATATTTTAAAATTTTTTAATTTAATTATTTATCTATTATTATAACACAATTTAATACGAGGATAATTATAAATATTTAATAATTAATTATCTTTACTAAAAATTTATTAAAAATAATTTCTTAGTATTTACTATATTGTATTGTGTTTTTAAAAATGTTAACTAATAAAAATATTTTAAAATAATAATAAAATCGAAAGTTATTCTCAAGTTCTAATGAATAATTAGACCTTAAAAGTTTAATATTTTAATATTTTTTCATTTTGATGAATATGACAAATAATTATTTGTGAAAAAAACAATTCAATTTACTTTTAAAAGCATGGAGAGAGATAACAATGTAAGTATGGTACGAAACCAAATGATAGGGACGGAAGGAAAGGACGTTTAAAGTATTTATTTCTTTTTTAATTTTTTCAATTTTTAAAAATTATAAAAATAATTTTAATTTTTATATTCTGAAATTACTATCAATTAAATATATTAATCATTTAATTAAATAAAATTAATAATTAATATTAAAATTTTTAATTAATTTAAAATCTTTTCATAAATATCTAAATTTTAATAAAAATTTGATTTAATAATTTAAAAAATTACAGCAAAAGTTGAACTAAACGACATTAAGTAATTACATTTTCAAAACGTCACTTTCAGGGACGTGCTGGGCTTAGTGGGTTCCAGCTCCTGCCCACGTGACCGAATTATCTAAAACATGGTCTGTTTTTCCTTATTTTAATCAAAGAATCCCAAAGCTGATGGATTTGTTGCCGTGCCCAGTTTTAGCAAATAACTCTCTTTTTCACTTCTGGTCAAAAACAAGAAGAGCGAGACCTTAGAGCAGGGATGCCATTTAGGTAATGTTTCACCATTGCCTCGTAGGGCCTTATGGGGTAACTCAGTATATTTTCATATCCAGATTTTTCAGCTAGATAAATATAATCAGCTCATTAAGACTATTGAGTTTATGGATACAAGATCAAGTCGTACGGTCATACAGCGTGGCCTGACAAAATTATATTATTTTGTTGAAAATAAAGTCATTTTGTCAAAAATTTTCAAAAACATAATAATTTCTACCAAATTTAGGTTTCGGATTTAAGCTCGGGCTTAGATTGAACTCATCAAGCAAATGTAATTTAATACTTTTTAGCTATACAAATTACATTTTGAAAATGATCAAATATTTAATGTAATGATTTTTAAAGAGTTCATGATAAGAAATTTCAAATTTTATTTAATTTTATGATACAGACCCAATTTTTAAAAAATGACACTTAAATGTTACAATTTTCAATTTTTAGCGGACAGTAGGCTCTTTAGTGATATGAATGGTGTGACAAATCATGTTGAATTAATATTTTTTATCATATAGCTGTCACATATTGTACTTGTACCATATTTGAATTTTATTATTTAATAAATTAAAAATATCAAAACTATAAAATAATCATACAATCCTTGGTATGTTTTACTTCGTAATTATTTTATAATGTTTGATATTTTTAATACCCTTTCACTTTGTAGTCCAAATAGCCTCAGTTTGTAGGGAAGGACTTTCAAATTGACCATTAAAGCCGACCAACCGGTGGTTTGAGGCCTGTGGGTTCAAATAGTGACGAAGCTCGTTCAATTATTTATAAAATGCAATTAGTTAAGACTTAAAAGTGAAAATATGTCAAATTTGTTAAAATTAATTGATTTTGAATCTCATTTTGATACAATCTCTTTATTATTTAAAGATAAAATTGCGTATTACTTGGCCTTCTCAGATTTTACATCTTAACGAGATTTATACTAAATGTTGATATTATTGGTGTGATTGATTTTGAATCATTTAATTAGACAAATAATTTATAAATTATTATGCACAATTTAAAAATATTTATTATGATTTTATCAAAAGATAATAATTATAAGTTTTGTTAATAGAAAAAGCATCTTAAGATTTCAAACTTCCAAATTTTGAAATTCTCAAAATGTTTTGTTTTAAAGTAAAAATGAAATGAATAAGTAGTTATAATCATTTTGACAATAGTTGAACTCAAACCTAATTTTTGTTAATAGACTATATACTCTATCCATATTAAAAATTTTAATATAGTACTAAAACAGGTCTTGGTCTGAATTATTAATTTCTGAATTGTCCGTTTGGATGTCTAATTCCAACCACCCAATCCAATTAAAGCTATGCTTATTTCAAGCGACAACTAATATCCAATCTCAGTTGCATTTAAGAAAGATAATAAATGGTGATGACCAACTAACCAAATAGCTAGTTCTAGTAATTTTGACAGTGGTTGAATTTAAACTCAATTCCTTTTAATGGACTCTACACTTTATTCATAGTAAAAATTATAATATTTTGTGTTAACATATATACTTTGTATTATACTTTATTATTAATTATTTAAGTTAACTTTAAATTATTAGTTTATGCACATCATATAATTATTTGGTTATCATGTGTTCTTTTCAAAAAAATTTCTAATACACACATAGTATTATTCAATAAGATTATCACTAGTTTAAAAAAAATTATCACTTTTTTTTCACAAGATGTTTAAAAAGGTTCCAACTATAAGAAGACACCTTTAAGTTATCTACATTTGAACTAATTCTCACTCGAAACGGATAGATATTTTGTAAAAAATAAAACTTTAATTTTAAATTTTAAACGACTGAATACGTAATGATAATTCGAACTTACAGCCTCGCTTAAACTCGAAAAATTCTTTACTAACTTATCTGCCCGTGGGGTTACGTTATCACTCATTTGCATCCCAAAATTGTTAAAAGTCTTTGGAATGGCCGGTTGCGTAGCACTAATGGAATGGGGCCAGAACTAATTGATGTAACCAATTAAAGGTTTTTTCATTTTTCAATTTTGAGTTTGGAGGTTAATTCATAATTGGTAGGAAATGTACAGAATGAGGCTCCATAAAGAAATCACGTGAGACTTATAAATGGCCCATGGCCATATCCTTATTTGGAGTCGGTCAAATATACGATAGAAAAGGAATAATACCCCGAAATGATTACTCTGCTGCCCCTGCTCCACATGAGTGCATCGGCTCCATCACTCATCAACATCGGCTTGGAAAACAAAAAAGAACATTTTAAAAATATTTTTTTAATAATTTTATAGTAAAAACTAATATGTATTTTTTTAAAATATCATATATATTAAATTTTTTATGCAAGTCTATTAAAAATATTATTTTCATTAATTATAAATAAGATTATGTATGAGTTAAATTTCTACTAAAATATTTTTATTGTAAATTATTATCGTTGTTAGTGAAAAATGAAGTTTGAAATATCATTAAGTATAGTTTTATATTTTAGATTATGGTTGGTTGGGGATTTATTAATAAAATATAATATTATTCTATCGTTGGAGATAAAAGTTTATAATAGAATGAAAAGAAATTAGATAGAAGAGGAGAGTTTCATATTACATCAAAGGACGGAATTATATGAGGGCCCATGGTGCACTGGGCCCTCAACATTTTAAAAGTTAAATATATATATTAAAAATTAAAATATATTTGGAACCCATTAGTGTATTGGACCCTTCAAAATTAAAAAAATAAAAATTTAGATCATCTTATTTTAAATTTTTAGCTCCGTCACTGATTACATCTTATTCTATCGTACACAGTAAAAATAAAAACTTTTAATTTAAAAAGTTTATAATAAAATGTAAAATTATAAATTATCATTTTATTATATTACATTATAAATTTTTTGCAAACGATATTTTACTATATTAAATTATAAATTATTTCATACCTTCAAAATAATAATTTTATAATATTACATTAATTTATATTTTATCACGTTATAAATCGTATTATTTCATTACATTTAATTCTATCAAAAACTTACTTGTCAAATTAAATTAAATTAAATATCGCCATATTCAACAGGCAGCAACTGAAACGGAGGCGTTTCAAGTCCAAATAACCGACCGTTTAGTTACAACCACACAAAACCAAAAATGTGGCGACCTCTCCCTACACACAGAAAAACTAACTGCGCTTCTCCGTCGGTCGAACGCTTACTTCTTCTTTAAAAGTCAATGGCGATCTCTGCGATATCTGCACAGTCCATGCAGTCTCTCCCGAATCTTTCCTTTTTCTCTTCGAAATATCCTAAACTATTTCCTTCTTCATCCTCTTCAATCTTCTCTTCGAAGATTCCGTCTCGTTGTCTCTCAAGTCCTACTATCACCATGCCTCGTCTCGTCACCAGGGCCTCTGCTTCGGATATATCGGAGAATATTGGGGAATTACTCGGAGATGTTTGCATCTTCACCGCAGCTGGGGAGCCTGTCCTGTTCAAGGATCTCTGGGACCAAAAAGATGTATTGTTTCGTTCTTATCCCTTCAGTCTATATTGATTTTTCTAATTGATTAAGTAGAGGCATTTGAAGCGCAGGGAATGGCTGTTGTTGCGCTTTTAAGGCATTTTGGATGTCCTTGCTCGTAAATACTAAACTTACTCCATATGATTATGATTTGCTTTATCGTTAATTAGTTGTATGGCTTACTTGATTTGTACTTTCCTTTGTGAAAGTTGGGAGCTTGCTTCCTCTTTAAAAGCATCGAAAGACAAATTTGAGGCAGCTGGTGTCAAGCTTATTGCAGTTGGTGTTGGTACTCCTAATAAAGCTCGTATTCTTGCTGAAAGGGTACTGCTCTTTCCTCATCACTTCCTGCGTACTACTACTTTGTAGGGGCACGGGGTGGCTGTTCCACTTTCCAAGTAGCACCAGTGCCTTCTCCATCCCATCCATCCATTAACATACAGGGTGGCACTGGGAAAGTGAAGCAGAGGATTTGATCCTACTTTGTAGTTATGCTTTCTTTTGTTCAGAAGTTGGCTTTGCGAGCTTCTCAATCAGTAAATGGTTAATTGCGTATAACATATAATTCTTGGAAGATTGATTAATTTGTTGTTTATGATATGTGGTCATTGATCAGTTACCATTTCCAATGGAATATCTTTATGCCGATCCTGATCGCAAGGTAACATTTCTCAAGTAATCAAATGGCCATCTAATTACTACATTTTACTTTTGCTGTATTGGCGGCGATTGATCACTGACAGTCCTACCTTCTTATTTCAGGCTTACGATGTCTTGGGCTTATACTATGGACTCGGTCGTACATTCTTCAATCCAGCTAGTGTAGACCCTCGTATCTTTTGCTCTTTCTTTGGGCAGTGTGTCAATTAATATGTACTTAAAGAGTAATGGGCCTTTTCTTTTTTAACGTGACAGGCTAAAGTTTTCTCCAGATTTGATGCTTATCGGGAGGTTTTTAAGAACTATACCATTAAAGCAACCCCTGATGATCGAAGCAGTGTATTGCAACAGGTTTGGTTTGACCTTGTTGGAACAAATGTATGCTATCGAAATTTTCGTGCTTAAGGGTACATAAGCGGTAATAATGTTAGTCAGTCGAGCTTCATAAGTTCAAGCTTTGCTGATTAAAGCTATTCAACATTTTCTGTTTGGCTGGGCTCAGCCTTTCCATCACATGAATTAAGATGAAGCCGAAGCTTGGTTTCTGATGCCTGAGTACAAGTTGTGGGACAGTTGATATCCCTGTATATGGAAATGTTAGTGATTCATTTGATAGAAAGATGATACAGAAATGAAAAGTAAGTTATACGTTAAAGAATTTACATCAAGTTGATTGGGCGGCTGGTTAAAGCTTGACCTTTTCAATTAACGAGCTCAAATCATTCTTAAGCTTTGTTTCATTATGAACTTGACAAAAGCTTGTGGATTCTTTATGAATAACTAAATAGTGATCCAGCGCCTTATATCTAATGTTGTTAAGTCATTCTTTGCTTTTGATCTTGTCATTAGGGAGGAACGTTTGTATTCAGAGGGAAGCAACTGTTATACGCCAGAAAAGATGAAGGGACAGGTGATCACGCTCCTTTAGATGACGTTTTCGAGGTTTGCTGCAAACTTCCAGTTGCATGAAGCTTCACAAGATAGACAACCAAGAAATTTGGACTTGTACACTTATGGGATCAATACTTTATGTGTGTAAATGTTATATGTCTTGCAGTGTTCATATATGATAGTGTTTTAGCTTTAAATTGTACCATGGTTGCTAGAGGCAAACCCTTCGTCTTCCTTCGAAAGAACTTCGTTAATGCTGGAAAAAATAGAAACACACAGTGAAAAACATGAAGAGAAAATATGACAACAAAGAATGAAAAAATAGGAAGCATTTTTATTTATAGAAGTTGCAGAATTTATACAGGAAAGGATAACAAACTTTTCTAATGTTCAGCCACTTCAAATTCAAAAGGTAGATAAAACTAAATAAAAAAAATCCGGAATTAACAACTATATGATTCAAAAAGTTTAGCAACTAAACTTGACTAAGTCTTTAGCTTAAACAAGATAAATAATAAACTGCAAACAAAGGTAAAACGGTAAAAATATGTTGGAACAAAAAATGCCTAATATCCAACAGTTAACACAATTGGTGATGTTAACCGGTGAAATAACGGACGTGTTCGGCTTAACTTTTTAACTATCTTAAACATTTATTGATGTATTTGGTGAATAATTTTTTGGTTAGCTTATTTAACCCTAACAAGTTGATTTCTAAAAGTTTTATAAGGAGTTTTTTGGATGATCAGTCAAAAATTAATAAGTAAAAAATCAATTATACCCTTTTTCATAATTTTTTGATTATTATATCTATTGTATCTGTGTCATACTATAATTATAAATTTTTATTTTATTAAATAACAAAATTCATACATATTATATAAAAAATGCTAATATGATTAGTTTGCTTCATCATTCATATTTTAGATTATTATTATTATTATTATCATTATATTTTATTAAATTTATAAATTTAATTTTTGTATAATTAAATATCTAAATTCTAAATTTTTATAAGAACACTTAACAAAATACTAAGAAATATATTCATGCCCTTATAATTCTTTTTAAATCATGTCCTCATAAGTTTTTTACACATCAACAGTTAATACTAAACAACTAATTTTATCAAATGCTTTTAATAAATAACTAATTTTATTTACTGATGGAATCAACCAATATAATTGACTATCAACTAATAACTACTATAATTTGTTATTTGCCAAACATGACGGACGTCAGGCTGTTAGGAAAGTTGGTCCCTATGGTCTTTGGAGGACTCGTACGTGACTGTTGAACGAAAATGAGTTTATCTATATGTTTGATACAAGCCGGACCTCCGGAACCTGAGAGTTGGCCAATTTTCAAGCTGAGATTGGGTCAAAATCCCGACTCTGTTCTGGATCATATTGGACACTATGTTGGTCCCTTCTAATTTTGTTTAGGCTCAAAATGAGGCTACGAGTATTCAAGCTAGTGCTAGCCCAACTTGGCCCAAGTCTTGAACTTGCACTCTGTTTTTCCTGTCCAATTTCAGCCTAAAAGTCCATGTTTTGTTCTACCCATATGAGTTGAATCCTATTGGAGCTGATACTGGACCCCAAGTTTAGGGAGGCTTCGTGCATGGGAATGTTCTCTGCACTCATTAAATCGAAGACGTGGCGTGGGACAATCAGGGAAGAACCTCATTCCAAGATTTACGCTCTACCGCTTGCAGACTTTTCTTTCTTGAATCTTGTTCACAAGATTACCATTAAACTGAACTAATTGGTAACGTTGGACCAACCAACTTTATATCTAAAGTGAGTCGCATCTTACAACCCGAAACTTGCTAGAAGTGGGAGACTATGGCTTTGCTTGGTTTTCGATGTTCTCTTTTTGTTACATTGGACATAAGTTCTTGCATTGTTCAGTGCAAGTCTTCATGCTCGTATATACCATATCCTTTTTCTTTCCCAACGTTAAAGAGTTGCTTTTGGCCATACGTAGGTACAAGCATGCAGCATCTTAGTGCCCTCACCAGGGACCTCATGCACTTTTATCCCATCAAACTTTGAACGGCGAAAAGAAAGATTCAATCATCCGGAACGCGAACCAGAATCCAATGGCCTTGATTTTAGGTTGATTATAAACACTAATAGCATTGAGGTTCAGTGATTTGATTTGTTTAATGTTTTATTGGTTCGATATGGTTCAATTAACATGTACATGGCCCCGAATCTCTGACTTCATGCGCCCCAGATAGGCATACAAAATGGGACGATCACATCCCACTTTTAGGTGAAAATTTCACAATCTCTAAGCTGGCTGCCATGCAAATTGAGTTAAATCAAAGTGGGTGGCTGTCATTTTCGATCCTTTATTCCAAGTCAAACAGATCTTGCGCCATTTTCTTATGGAAATTGCCAAATGCCAAAAAACAAACATCTGTTCTTGGTTCTCATTCCTTGTGCTGTTGCCAATATATTTCAAAAGTGGAAAATCCCGTGTTAAAATCCATATTTCCAGGGTTTTGTTTCAGACATGAAAGGCACTTCTTGTAGCCAATTGATGGGTTATGGGTTTGGATTCTTCCTCTAAAAGAAGCCCCCACCAACCAACTTACGAATACATGCATGAAAAATAACAACCACACCATTCAATCCTTTTCCTTTCTTAACTTTATCCGTTTGTGGTCTCTTTCCATACAAAATAAGGGTCCTAGGAATGTGGGTATTTCGGTGATTGGTGTTTTTGATAGGCCATCACTAAGTGCAAAGAGGTTTCGGACCATTTCTTCCCTGTAAAAAACACATGTATTGAGGAAGGCCTAACTATAGGCTTAGCCATAGAGCTTAGAGCTGTGTAGGCTTTACAGGATGAATAGCTATCAAATAAATTTGTCTCAAACATGCAAAAATAAATAAAGTCGTTGAAGTGACCAAAGTGGGTGTGGACGTAGAATCTTTATTCTTGAATGGGACATGTCAAGGTGCCCTTGCTTGGACCGAGACATTTCAGAGATATGAAACATGAGAGGGAGGAAGATAAAGCTAGTTAAAGAGAGTTATGAGGTTTGAAGTTCTGCAGAGAAAACTGGCAGCAGCTTAATGGAGGTAGGACACTTTATTGGTGACAAAGTAGGCGTATATTGTTTTACTCTCTCCCTTAACTCTCTCTCTATTGCCTCAAAAAAGGGAAAAGAACCACAGGAGCTTAGTCCCATGCATACAGTATATAGCTCAAAATCTGTACTGTGGTCTCACTCAGACTAGTTGCTATCCATAATCTACTTTTTCTGTACATTTCTGCAATCTTGTTTTAGATTTTGTATGGTTTCCTGTTCCTTTCTCCAACGAAATACCAACAAACCCCCTTCCTATTTACTACACTAACCTCAAGACCTGAGCAATCCATTTGCATAATTCTTCATGCTCTTATCTTTTTCTTCATTTTTCGTGGAACACAATAAGACTCAAACTCGTTCGACCCTAGCTTATGTCTTATTGGTTGCTAAGATTTCAGTATATTAAAAAGAACAAGTGGTTTACCGCTACTTTGTTTTCATGACCATGATCAAAATTGTGGGCTAGGGGTCAAATGTAGAAATATGGAATTTGGGATGCATCATACGTACCATTTTGCATGTGCTTGTTGATAAGCTCTTCCCTGTCTCCTGGTTATAATGGCAGCAGAAAGTTACTATACAGACAGTGACTTGATAAAAATTGACCTTCTTTTTGACAAGGAATAACCCTTCAATGCAACCATCTACTGGTCCCAAGAAAAATGACAAAGTGGATTGTAGATATTTCTCAATTATCGGATGTTTAATTTCACTAGTTCCCTTAGCAAGTGAAGTTTGAACATGTCCTCCAAAGTAAGGGAATATACTGAGATTGGAGTTTAATGTTAATGCCAAAAGGCTCTCTTCATATTCAGCCAATAAGGGTATATTGTAACCAAATGCAAATACGACAACCATAAACCTTTTGAGGCACTTAAAAATGGACACTCACAAACTCCATTTTAGCCGGCCAATCTTCTTCAACCAAGGATATGCCTGGAGCATATTCTATATTCTAGACTAAAATCAACGAACAAGAAGCCTACCGGCGGATTTAACGTGGTATTTAGGTTAGTTTGATAACTATAAGGATGACGTTTCAGTTAATCGGACAACTAGCTAGATAATCTAAAGCATCATGAGTGACTCCAAGGTTGTGCTTGTCACTGGCTGTGCCAAGGGTGGCATTGGCTATGAGTACTGCAAGGCGTTTGCTGAGCACAATTGCCAGGTTATTGCCTCCGACATTCCACAGCGCATGGATGACATGCTAGACCTTGAATCGGAAAAAACTGAGACGGTAGAGCTAGATGTATCGTCCGACGAAAGCGTGTCATCGGCGGTGAAGAACATTGTATCGAGATATGGTCGGATAGACATACTGGTCAACAATGCTGGCATAGGAAGTACTGGACCTTTGGCCGAGCTTCCACTCGAGGCTATAATAAAAGCTTGGGAAATTAACACGTTGGGGCAATTGAGAATGGTACAAAATGTTGTCCCACACATGGCATTGAACAGAAGTGGTAGCATAGTGAACATAGGGAGTGTTGTGGGGATAGTTCCGACTCCATGGGCAGGGTCTTACTGTGCTAGTAAAGCTGCGGTCCATGCCATGTCTCACACTTTGCGAGTTGAATTAAAACCCTTTGGAATAAATGTTGTGCTAGTGGTCCCTGGTGCTATAAGATCAAACCTTGGTAGGGCTAACACGGCGAGATTGGGGAATCAGCTGGATTGGAAGCTGTACAAGGACTTCAAGGAGGCCATAGCCGAGCGAGCAAGAGCTTCTCAGGTTGGTAAGGCAACGGATGCTGGATTATTGGCTAAATATGTAGCCAAGAAAGTCCTGAGTCCTAAACCTCCAAAGCAAGTTGTTTTTGGTCACATGACAGGCTTGTTTGCTGTGCTTTCTTTGTCTCCTCTATGGGTGAGAGACATTTTCTTTTCAACTCGCTTCAACCTAAATAAAAGAGTTTAATCATAATCCATGTATTAACCCCATCCAAGGTTTTAAACTTGTAATTGCGGTCAAGAACGTTATCATCAAATCATTTGTGATTTTTATGTTTCTCGTTGAATTTCTGTTAGTACCATGCAATAAGGACCTAAAGGGCAGAGCTACATTCCACCTATATGGTTGAAGCTACTTCGTACTTCGAAGGAAACAAGAGTTTCTGTTCTTGTAATGGCGAGATATCAAATTATCAAATGTTAGCATTGTGTACTATGTACTCCGCAACAGAAGATCTAGTAGATATCTAGTCTTAGGCATTATACAGTAGAAGCTACGTCGTACTTCCAAGGAAACAAGAGTTTCTGTTCTTTTAATGGAGAGATATCAAGTGTTAGGTATTGTGTACTATGTACTCTGCAACAGAAGATCTAGTGCAGAGTTTCGTTAAAGTCATCTACACCATATCCTGTTCCTCATATGTTTACCGAAACAGAGAAAATTTAAGAAGCAGCCTACTGCGGCTGCCTCCTCTGTCTATTGCAATGAATTGGGAAGGCCAGGCTTCCCGACTTGCGTAATTACCAGGAATTTGTCCTGGAGCTTGTCACGTAGGTAAATGTGCAAAATTCCGGGTCTGAAACCCCAAAAAGAAAAAGCTGCCGAAACACCCGAACAATATGCCTCGCTAATTATGTGTGAATGCGTATGCTGGGAACGTAATGGCAAAGTTGCATGGATAGCAAGTTATGATAAAATTGGGACATATTTACCTTATCCAAATTTGTTATTCCCTCTTCTCTTTTACGAGTCCAGATATTCTGTTAAGTTTTATTCTGTTTTATTTTGTCTTATAAAATTTCAGCCATTTATTTTGTGGGCTTCACGCGGATCTTATGCAGGACTCACATAAATAAATGGTTGAGATTTATTGGATACAATAAGACACCATAATATTGGATAAGGAATCTGGACTCCTCTTTTACATCCAAAACTCATTTATTAACTGAGAAGAGAAAAAAATAAATAGGTTGAATGTAAAGAAAACAGAGAGAACAACAATTTTAAGAACAGATAATTACGTTCCGATAAAATTGGCCTTAAATACAGAATAAGTTAAACCAACGATAAAATGACACTTAATTAGGATGGTCAGTTAATAAGTTCGGATAATGTAACATGTTTCAGTCTTGGTAAATTTTTAAAAATAATTGTTTAAATTTAAAAATATATAATAATATATTTTTTAATTAGGTTCGAGTTTAAAATTCAAGTTTTTTGTTTAGAAAAATTAAGACTCTTGTCAATTCTTAATAACTACAAATATTAAGTCACTTAATAACTATAAATATTAAGTCACTTAAGAATTGGTAGTCCTACTTATGCTACTACTCCGAGTATTAGTAGCATTAACTCATTTTTTTTATAGGAGAGAGAGATGTTATGTTAAACCCGGAACATAAAAATTTGAATTAAGATATAATATTTTTAATTAGATATATATTAATTTGAAAGTGGTTTATATTTTAAAAAACCCTTTAATTTTATATAAACATAAACTATTAATCTTAAAAAAACATAAACTGTTAAAAGTAAATTTTATGTCAACAATAAGAACGGAATAAGTTACACATAAAAACATAAATCATATTTTTTTATCTTAGAATTAAGATATGATAATTTAGTCGTATATGTATTAACTTTAGTCGTTTCGATTATATTAGTTGTATATGTATTTTTTTTTCAAAATTTTCAATGTATTAACTTTAGCAGATTTTTTAAAATGTAATTTTTTTTAATTGAGTATGAACTTGAACTACTCAAGCTTAAGTCTTATAAGCAAAACGATATTATATTGCTTAAAAAAATTAGACTTCGGGTTGGTTATTAATAACCACAAATATTTAGTCACTTAATAACTACAAATATATACTTATACCAACAAAAATTTCATATGAAACTTACTTTTAGGTCTTTTCGTAGTTAATTAAAAAAGAAAAAATTATTTAATTTTATAATACTAGTCTAAATTTTAAAAAACATAATTAAAATACTCTAATAACATAACATTAAGTGTTCTTTTTTTTGTTTCCTACAAGGTATTTTAAGAAGGTCTCAATTATAAGAAGACACTTTTAAGTAATTTATCCCTAAACTAATCTCCGCTCAAACCGGGTAAGCAAAACTCTAATCCTAAATTTTAAACGACTGTATATATTAAGGATTCTTTATTAATATAAGAATTATAATTTAAAGATATATATAACTAACTTTTAAATTATTAGAGCCTAAAAAGAAGGATTCTAAATTTTTTGTTCAATATTATAGTGTCTTATTGTGTTTAATAAATTTCAGTCATTTATTTACGTGAGTTTTGCATTAGACCTACATAAAGTCTGTAAAATAAATGACTGAATAAAATTAGACAAAAAATTTGAACCGAAACGAAGAAGACAAAACAAAACAAAGAGTGAACATGGTTAACCAAAATATCTGAAATCCCTCGCTTTGGTTTGTGGTGGATTTGCTCATCATTGCTTCAATCAAAAAAGAGACACTCTCTCCCCACTTTTTTTCAGTACAAATCTTTAGAACTTCCCTCCATTTCTCTTTTCAATAACCAAATCATTCCCTCTGGAAAATCTGTCTCCTCCATGAATCAACTTGCTCATGCAAAACTGGCTATTTTTCATATCTCGTGTTTTTTAAATTATAGTCTGAGATTGGTTTATCCCTACATCGTGTTTACTGAGTATTGTTGTCGTCGTAATCTAAAACTAATTTATAAAACAATACGATAGGATAAACTTGAAATGCTTTAGTACGTCGTTGAAAAGCACGTGAGTAGGCAGCTTTTTGCGAGGATGTCCAGTCGTTTTCTTTGCCTCAAGTAATTTGGATCAATTAACAGGAACGAGTAGAACATGTTATGTACAACAACCATATGATTCAAACTGACAATCAGTTAATTGTATTAGCTATTATTTGATTTTATCAATTAATAATCAGTAAATTGTATTAGTTGTTTGTTAAAGATGTTTGATAAAATTAACAGTTTATGTGTAAAATAATTTATGAGGACATGACTTAAAAAAATAAGGGTACAATATTATATATCCTAGTATTTCATTGAATGTTCTTATAAGAATTTAGATTTTAGAGAAGTCATATTTATCTGTATTGTTTCATCATCTATGAAAAATTTATGTAATTCTTTCTATTTTTATTTTCGTTCAAGGTCAATATTTTATTTCTAACTTATAACTGTATAAAACAATTATCAGAACAAATATTGTTCCTAAAGAGTAGGTATCTAGGAACCTCAATTAAAGGGTACAATTGACTTCTGATAATTAAAATTTTGATTGATTGATTGATATAAGGGCATTTTCACTTTTGACTGTTTATCTTAAATCAACCATCAGATCTGCTACTCTCCAAACAGCTTTGAGCTTTCATAGCTATTTATAGAGTCAAACAACTGAAGACAACTAATCAACTAAAAAAATAGCTGATTAGTTTCTATCAAACGAGGTCATGAAATCGATAATAACAATTCAGTAAAAATTTTGATGACAGGTGAAAGTTAGAAAATTTAATAATACATAGTTTTATCTTTGATTAAAAAAATGTTGTTTCCAAATTAACGGGAAGAAGTATAACGCGTTACGAATTTATTAAAAATATTGAATTCACATAATATAAAATTAACAAGCTTAATTTAAGTGATGTTTACATATTATACTATATTTTAATTTTCTATCAATACTTTTATACTCTTTTATTAGAATATTCAGAATTCAAAATAAATTAATTTCAGCATTGGTATGATTCTCTTATCATTTTGTTGTTATTGGACCTCACGACAACCCATGAAGAAGGAAGGGGAAGCTTTTGCCCAAGCAAAGCGACTGAGACACGCGGAAGCAATCCCCAAGCTTTCTTTAATGTACAGACTTTTTCTATTTCAAATTTGTCTTAAAGGAATTTATACTCTAAAGTGGTTTTAATTATTTGCTTTAGTTAGTTCTTCAATCATAAAATAGACTACCAAAACAAGAAAATGCATACAAAAGCATGTTCCTTAAGGCCCCTTCACCCATCAATATCATTCCAACCATATCAACTTTTAGCCAAGCTTAACCTTATAATCAAGTTCCCTTCCCCCTTTTTCTTTTTCTTTCAATTTCACAATAAATTCCAACAAAAGGGATGAATTATAGACGAGTATTATACAAATGAGAATTTCACGTACTTAAGATCGTAAGATCGACCTCGAGTTTGAATTATCTAAAATTTGTAAAAATCCTAATTTTTTCGTTACTCGTTATTATCATTGTCATTACATTCAACCCCAAGTTTCGCAATAAAGTCATATTTGATCCTAATCTTTTTGCCTAGTTTTTAACCTGGTCATGATCCCTCTACTCTTAACTGGTATTGTTAAAGAAATACTCTATCTGATTCATAATAAGTGTCATTCTTGACTTTGTATGCATGTTTATAATTTTACTTCCAAAATTAACTTTTAATTTTTCTCACATCTTAATTATACAGATTATATTTTCAAGGCACTTTAATATGTAATTAATAAAGG
>JANVCL010000214.1:3458693-3477114 GCA_026546855.1 Erythroxylum incrassatum | reverse complement strand
ATGTTTATAATTTTACTTCCAAAATTAACTTTTAATTTTTCTCACATCTTAATTATACAGATTATATTTTCAAGACACTTTAATATGTAATTAATAAAAATATATCAGATATTTTATTAAATTTTTAAATAAGTGTGCATATTTTTAAAACGACACTTATTATAAATCAGAGGGAGATGATAGATGGAAGATGATATGTGTGTATGACAGTGGCATTTAAGATTTTTAACTAATAGGCAATAATTGAAGCGGTGAGCACTTGGAAGGATACAAGTTGGTGTCCAAAAGAGAGGGGAAAAAAAGGTATACAGCTTGACCTGTGGTGTCTGAATTTTTGTTGGAAGGGTCAAAGTTCTTATCTTGTCACAGTTCTGGCATCATTAGTACGCAAAGGCACAGGCACAGGCACAGGCACAGACAGGCTAAAGAATTGATCGCTTTCTATGTACTACGGGTAGTAGCACCCAATCCGTTACCCCGTTTTAAACTGTGCCGTTTAATTTAATTTATAAATTTATCATTATCATCGTGGTCACACCCAATTCAAAATTTCACGCTCAGTCCCAAATTTCATAATAAGGCAAAATTTGTGGATTTAATATAAATATATAAATAAAATTTACAATAATAAATTAAGAATTGATCAACTGAAATAGAAGATTCCATCTACTTCTGTGCATTACTACTAACTTATGGTTAGATAGAAGGGTCATTTCAATGCCTTGCCTGATTAAAAATAAAATCATTTTCTCTTTGAAAATTTTAAATGGGGTGTGATGCTGTTGGGTATATATGGTTTCGTTTACTCTAAATCTAATTATTTTCTAAACATTTTTAGAATTTTTTTATTAATATTATAATTAAGTTGGTGAATTTTGATAAATAGAAATTTATGAATTTAGAACCACTTTCTTTTAGATTTTAACTAAATAATAGTAATAAAATGTACACGTCATAAACATCATATTTATAAACAACAACAGCAACATTCAATATAATATTTATGAGAGACAAAATTTGGGGAGGTCATGTAGTACACAGTCTTCCTCCTAATTAGTAAAGAGGTTATTTCTACATAATTCACATTTATTATTGAAAATAAAAATAATAAAAATACAAATAAATAAATAACCCATAAAATTAGAAAAGAAAGAAAAATAAAAATGAAATAAAAATACCAGGAAAAATAAATAAATAGATAAAAACAGTATATAATACTAAAAGAAATAAAATAAAATAAAATATTATTAAAAATAAAAATCATAGTAACACTAATAAACGTAGACAAACTTTATATTTATACTAATCAGATATTGTTTAAACGATGATTCATCTCAATTTTTAAATTGGAATCGAATTAATCAACTGAACTTAAACTAATAAATTATTATAATTATATAAATTATTAATTTAAGTCGAATTTAATTAATTTAACTTAATGTTAAGAGTTGGGTTGAGTTAATGATATCTTATTAGTATACATTTAACGTGTTTTATAATTATTTTTAACAAAAATTAAAAGTTAAAAAGAAAAAATTTCTAGATTCTTTAAAATTAAGAGAATTTTGTAAATTTTTAGAAATTAAATGGAAAACCGAAAATATGTTTCTCTTAATCAAATTTTAATTAAAATATAATATTTGATTCAACTTCTGCAACCCTTGACCTAGACTTGCTTTAGGACTGTGTGTGTCCTACGTGTTTCTTTTTGTCTGGAAGCTGGCGTTGATTGTATCCTCAAACGCTCTCCAACAGTTCCTTCTACGTCAATAATTCCACAATTTGATCTTTACCACCATTCAATATTCAAACATATATATATCAGTCCCCTCAATGCGTAGATTCGGGGATACATGGGCTCACTTCCTGCAGATTCCAAAACATATCTGTACCCTCTTACTGTTCCAGGACACCGTTAAACCAGCCAAAGCGTCCCCATGTTTGATCACATCAATGAATTTTCTTTTAATTTACTTGCATGATATAATCCTCCAATTCCAAAGAAGGAACTACGCAGAACTAGGACTCAAAACTTAGTTTGGTTTGGCAATTAGCCAATCAGAATACCCGAGCTTCCTGTGCCTGAGACAACTGTGGGAACATTATTGGACAAAATGCAAAAATGGCGGACGTGGTCAAACTTGGTGGTGACTGATTGCCAACACTTAGCCGGGATGTGAGAGCAACGAAACGATGTCGTGTCGAGTTGTACTGCACTCTGCACTCTGCACTCTGCACTCTCAGTAGAGGTGGCAGATGCCTATCCTCTCAAACTGCAATATGAGTAGGACCAGTACAGAAGCTACGTACTAACTTTGAAAGCTTGAAATGACGACATGAACATCGCTGTGACTGTCTTTCAGAGGTCTTTTTATATATTTATATATTTAAGATACATTTATGTATAAATAAGTATAGAACAAGTGCTTGTTTCGGTGCAAATTAACTGAAAGCTCTTGATGCTTTAATAAAGCCATAGAAAAGCTTGGTTCTGACTGATGTGTTCTGCTGGGTATTAAGCTGTCCTAATCTACTCGAGAAAAATGCGTTCTTTTTGGTACAGTTACTACTACAACTACGACTTCTTTGTCTCTTGCGTAGGTTATTGTCCTTTTAATGTTTCTTTGTTTTCATTGTAGGTATCAGTTTTAAGGGTGTTTGATATATACATTAAATGTGTGTGTGTCTGTGTGTATTTGAATAAAGAAAAGTAAGAGAAAGGCGAAGAAGAATCAGTGGAGGGTAGGGTAAAGTAAAAGCAGATGTCTTTCTCATTCGCAGATCCCTATGGAATGCAGGAAGGATGCCCAACATTGCTTGCTGAAACTCATTCTTTTTGTTTAAGTTTAAAGGAACTTGCTTTGTTCTCTTTATAAATCTTTTCAGTGAGTGAGTTAGTGAGAGAAGAAAGAGCATAGATTCAGTTGCAGAACTTGGATTTTGTTTATCTGAGTTGTTAGATTTTACCCCCTCCAATCTCAGTTCTGCTGCTGCTAGACAACAAAAATTTCACCAGTTTTCCATAATGAAAGTGGTGCGTGAAGTGTTTTGAGAGAGATAGAGAAGAGGGATGGTTCTGTGTGGTTAGTTTTTTTTTGGCCCAATGATTGAGTTGCCTTGCCACAGGAGAAATTTGCCAAGAATCTCTTCTTTTAACTTTGAAAGTTATCAGGAGGGTACACAAAAGAAATGAAGCCCATGAGCAGTAATGATGATAATGCCAAGAACAACAATACTAACTGGTTAGGTTTCTCTTTGTCTTCTCACTTGAACATGGAGGTTTCTTCAAACCGAAATCACCATCATCAACCAGACTCCGCTTCTTCTGCTGTTCCTACTGCTATCCCGACAAGCTTTTACCATTCCTCACCACATCTCTCTTATGGCGTTTACTATGGAGTTGATGGTGAAATTGGTTGCTTGTACTCTCCTATGCCTGTGATGCCACTCAAGTCTGATGGCTCCCTCTGCATAATGGAAGAGCTTGCCAGATCACAGCCTCAAGGTTAGCTACTTAGCTCGCATTTAAGTCCTCTATATTCTTTTCCTTAAGCTTAAGTTTATGTTGTTTTGGGGCGGTAAATGTTATTCTCAAAGTTGCGTGAACGGTTCTGTGTTTTGAATTTTTCCATATTAAGCTACAATGGTGACGAGCTCGACACCAAAACTGGAGGACTTCTTTGGTGGTGCAACCATGGGGACTCATCACTACGAAAGCAATGATAGAGAGACTATGGCTCTTAGTTTAGACAGTGTGTATTATGAGCAAAACCCAGATCATGAACCTGATAACCACAATTGCCTACACCATCTTCAACAGAACTCAAGGCATCAAATTCAAGCTCAACAGCTCCCTTACTATAGTTTTAGGAGCCAAGAGATGTTATTAGGAGAGGAGGTTAAAGAAACTCCAGTTTCTGATTGCCATCTTCAGCTTCCAAATCTTGGAGATAATAATGGTATGAAGAACTGGATCTCGAGAAACTATCAAACTAACCATCCAATGGACCATAAGATGATGGGTTGCATGGCTGATAATGGAAGTGAATCTGGGTCTATTAGTGCTCTGGCATATCGGGACTTGCAGTCACTGAGCTTGTCCATGAGCCCTGGTTCACAATCAAGCTGTGTTACTGGTTCTCAGCAAATATCACCTGCTGTGACTGACTGTGCTGCTATGGAAACCAAGAAGAGGGGGCCTGAGAAGGTGGATCAGAAGCAGATTGTGCACAGGAAATCCATTGATACATTTGGGCAAAGAACTTCTCAGTATAGGGGCGTGACAAGGTTAGTGCTTCATTTATTCCCTAACAACACTTTTTATTCTTCTGGTTTGTCTACGGTACCTCTGATTTTTCTTAATATCGGTAAAGCTTTTCTTTGCACGTTAGCTTTTATTATACTTGTCTCTTCCTTTGTCCTTTCTGATCTTTATTAAATTTGATGTCTATTGTCTCATTGTTTCCATTTCTCAATGGCTTTCTTAATCAGGCATAGATGGACTGGAAGATATGAAGCCCATTTGTGGGACAATAGTTGCAAGAAAGAAGGTCAAAGCAGGAAAGGACGGCAAGGTTAGAGATAAATCCATCCACATTGTCTCCTTCTCGATAACTAAGCTTTTGTTCTTTATTCAACTCAGTTTCTGTAAATCACTGATTTCTTACTTTTTCTTTGCTTGATTGTGGTGCCATTCCAACAAATTACCATTTCAGTCTATCTGGGTAAGCCTCCTTTAATTTCCAGTGAAGAGACATTTTTCAGATGTGTTCTCAGTTCGTGTTAAGCAAGTTAATCTAAATTTCAGGGGGTTATGATATGGAAGAGAAAGCTGCAAGAGCTTATGATCTAGCTGCACTCAAGTATTGGGGACCCTCTACACATATCAACTTCCCTGTAATGAAATTCGACCCTCTAATCAGAATTCAATGTTAACATTACTTTCGAACTACTTGTGTACTGAAGTTATTTTATATTTACTTACTCAGCTGGAAAATTATCAAAAAGAGATTGAAGAAATGAAAAACATGACCAGACAGGAATATGTTGCTCATCTAAGAAGGTGAAAGCTTTTTAAATTTCTTTATTTTCATTTTGAAGGTCACCCATCTTTCTTTTGAAATTCATCATCTTTTAAATTGCTTCTTTGCAGAAAAAGCAGTGGATTCTCTCGAGGTGCTTCAATGTACAGAGGAGTGACAAGGTCTCTTTTATCCTATTTTTATAAATTTCAATATTTGTCCCACTTGCATTTTCCCTAAACAAAACAATATTTTGTCTTTTCTGTTTCAATACTTGGCAGGCATCATCAACATGGAAGATGGCAAGCTAGGATTGGCAGGGTTGCAGGGAATAAGGACCTTTACCTAGGGACATTCAGTGAGTCCTGTTACTCTGAAGAACTGTTTCGGTTTATCAAAAGTTGTGTGATTATTGCCTCCAGGAATGTTTGGTTAATTAAGTTGCAGCTAAAGTAATAAAAGGATTTGCTTTTTTTACTTTAAAAGGTAGAATCTTTGAGCCACTCTCGGCTAATTTTCTGCTTTTAGGCACTTTTGAAATTATGCAGACTTGGGAATCAGACTAACTATCGTTAAAAACATTTCTTCAGCTAAGCAAAGTTGAAATGCATTTTGCAAAATGTTAACGAGTTTAATTCTGATTCTTCGAATAAAACTTCAGGCACCCAAGAGGAAGCAGCCGAAGCCTATGATATAGCCGCGATAAAGTTCCGGGGGGTTAATGCTGTAACTAATTTTGACATAACAAGATATGATGTTGAACGAATCATGGCAAGCAACACACTTCTTGCTGGAGAGCTAGCTAGGAGGAACAAAGACGTAGGGTCCACCAGTGATGATGTAGCAAATAATGAACCTCCTGTTCTTTGTAGCAATGGAGAAGTCATTCCTTCGCAGAAAAACTACGAAAATGCACCGGATTGGAAAATGATCCTCCACCAATCATCTCCACAACAGGATCATAGAGCTACATATGCTGCTGACAACTATAAAACGCAGGCTTCCTCATTGGCCCCGGAGAGTGTAATTGGAATCAATACCGTGAGTTCAATTCATCAGCCAGAGGTAGAAGATTTAGCCAAGATGGGAGCTCATTTGTCCAATGCTTCTTCACTGGTGACTAGTTTAAGTAGCTCCAGGGAAGGCAGCCCTGATAGAACAGGAAACTTGCCAATGCTTCTCGCAATGCCACCTTCAGCAACTTCAAAGTTGTTTTCCAGTCCGACTAGTAACATAAATTCTTGGATTCCACCAACCCAATTGAGGCCTGCAGTGTCCTTGCCTCATGTTTCAGTTTTTGCTGGTTGGACAGATGCATAACAGGAGGCTAGCTTTTGCTTCAGGAAG
This sequence comes from Erythroxylum incrassatum, assembly GCA_026546855.1. NCBI lineage: Eukaryota > Viridiplantae > Streptophyta > Magnoliopsida > Malpighiales > Erythroxylaceae > Erythroxylum > Erythroxylum incrassatum. The sequence goes on along the minus strand of JANVCL010000214.1, from coordinate 3,470,746 downwards.
TTGTTACTCAAGTTTTTGCATGGGGAAAACATGAGTTACGAGACACAGCTAGCACAAGATTGTTGTTTAGTGCTTTTTCCCTTTTCAATATATTTTTTTCCCTTATCTTCTTTAGTTAGTGGAAAGAATTGGAGGGCTAGATAGAGATGTAAGCGGGACCTTTCCATGAACAAGAACCTCAAATTTTCAGACCCATCATGTCAACATCTCTCTATGTAGAAATCTCCAAAGTAATGGTGGAGGGAAGCTTTTAAGGCAATATGATTGAAGTCTATGAAATTATTTTCGCAATATGGGATCACTATATTCATAATTACATCCAGCTTTATTTGTTCCCTCAAGTACACAAAACCGGCAAGAGTTGGGTCTCTTTTTGCTTTGAGCTTTTGACCATAACATATCATCTGACCTCATCAGCCATTATGGTTCTCCATGTTTGTAACATCATCATTACTCATTCCCCTTTATTATTTCAAGCTTTCGTCAAAAGTAGCATGCAAATTCCTTTCCTTTAAAACAATTCTCATATCAGGATTTGGTGGAATTTGTTTTTTATTCTTTTCCATGAAAACCAAACCCACTGAGCTCTCTATTTCTTATAAGCCCACTTACTCCAACCTCATGATAGCTTGCATATAAAAAAGTTCAAATCTTTTATTCAATTTTTATGATGTTTTATTATGTTCAGTAAATTTTAGTGATTTATTTATGTAGGTTTCACGTTTATTTATATGAAGCTCACTCGAGACTCGCATAAATAAATGACTAAGATTTACTGAACACAATAAAACACTATAAAATTAGACAGAGATCTTGTTCCACATAAAAGGTGCGCCACGTCCATCCATGGGTTTGTATTACCAGTCAATCCCTCTTCTCATAGTCTCTTCCCGCACGTGCACTATCGTCTCTCTTCCTGTACATTTCAAACCTCATGGTGACCCCAACATCATCATTTGTGTTCAAACTACTCAGAAATAGTCGAGCGATTCTCTAAAGTGAGGAATGATAGTTCCATGACTAGAAACTGACCAACTAGAGATGACCTTGGAAGAAGTAAATTCTTACAGGAGCAAGTTCATTGTGCCGCAGCACTTGCATGGGTCACAGAAACTTGTGTAACATTCTGAAGTGTATCCATATGACTCCTGACAGAATATGAAAACAATATCATTAGTTACAAGAATCAAAGAATAACTCCTGATTATGTTTCAGACATTTGATTATAATTTTGCAGTTGAGATTTCATGAATCCACCATGCAAGTGTAATGATTTTTTACCGAGAACATCATATTACTCATCAACACAGAAAATGTCGATCGAATGTGCATATGGAACAGTGAGTTTGGTACATAAGAGGAGAGCTTTATAATGGAGCTGGCATGAAAAATGCTTTCATGTTACTGCTGTTTATTTAGCTAGAGACCTCTTTTTGCTTTTATCATTGGCTGTCATGCGAAAGCACGTTATGCTTTTGCAGCTTTGGTTTTTCCAAAGTGAACAACCAACATTTGACATCCAGAAAAAAGATTAAAAAGCATCCATGTTTAACCTTGTCCTTGCATTGACAATTTGGTGAGATTAACGTCGTCATGAATCATGATCTAATATCGCAGAATGTTCTTAGAGAGATTTGATATGTTAGATAACTATAGAATTAATTCATCTTCGAATAAAGCATAATAATTATAGCACCATAGCTACTAAGTTACATGGCTTTTGTAATAAGTTTGCTCTGTGGTGTAATTCATTACCTTAAACATGCTATGACGTGATAGTCCCGCTTATGGCTAGTTTGAACTTCTTCGTCCTGAATACCCCGATTATTAGCAGCATTAACTCTTTTTTTTTTATAGGAGAGAGGGACGTTATTCTAATCCCAGAAACATAAAACCCAGCATTAACTTTACTCGATTCGATTACTTTTTTTTCAAATCGATTTTCAATATCATCTAAACTTAAACCAATAAAGATAATATTCATAGGTGTATTATTCTTTTTCCTTTTTGTAGAAACCGAAATCTAAAGAGAAAAGAAAAAAGGAGAACAGTCTGTCTTTGATCACTTTGGGACGAAATTTTCCAATACAAAAAGCTCACGCATGAACTAAAAGAAAGACAAAATGGGATTGCATGTACCTTGTAGGTCAAAAGGGTATTGTTCTTCAGCATTATTAGTAAAGTTTAACTACTCTTGATCACAAAATGAATATACAAAAAAGAAGTGTACGGTGTTATCGGATTAAAGGGTTTGTCAAATTCTATCGTGTCATCACTGTCATGTCAAAAATATGCACTATGATGGTGTCTCACACTACTCCTCACTATACTCCTTTCGTTTTAACAGTTGGATCCATCTAATCCCACCGAACGTGTAGCTCGTTTAGTGCTGCTAACACTTTATTGTATAGACAAATGTTCCAAAGTTGTAAGAAGTTAACAACGTATACAGCTCGTCAAGGCAAAGTGATTTGACGTCGTGATGGAATAGTTGTCGGTGAAACCTTCAATGTTTTAGATAGGGAATAAGGTCGAAAGTATGCCGAAAGAAGAATGAATTGCATCTGTCGTCGACACCTCCGATGTGATGTATGTTTCTGAAAAAAGTTCTCATCTAACAGTGAAAAGCATCAACGTTTTTTGGTTTCTTTCCTTTTTGTCTCGATTTTACGACTTGAAACGAATCCAAGAAGAACAGAGCAAGTTTATAATTTACATTGTGTGTGTGTTTTTTTCTTCCCCTATAAATTTGTTAGGTATTGAGTTTGAGATGATATATTTAGGTAGGGGAGATTTGTGAAACAGAGTACATTTGATAATAATCCTACTTTGTTATTCATGACTTACCATGTTTTAGAGCAACCGGTAAAGTTGTTCATTTTTTACCATAACATCATAAGTTCAAAGCACATAATTGAAAAATAAAAAATCTTATACATTGAATATGTTGACGTCATGATTCACTGATCCTTTTTTTTTTCTCACGAGGTGTTTTAGGCATGTTTCAACTATAGAAAGGCATCATTCTGATCTTAAGTTTTAAACGACTACATACATAAAGATAGTTCGAACCCACGATCTCACTTAAGTTAATAAAGTTTTTTATCAACTCATCTACACCCTAGAATTATTCACTAATTCCTTTTATATACAAAGAGATTATTTCATTTAATCTCTTTATAATTTTACATATTATCAATGTAATATTTAATTTTAAAGTTTATTATTAATCTTTTATTGTTGTTATTTTATAATTCTCGACTTTTTTATTATCAATTTTCATTAAAAACTTTAACTACGAACTTTAAAATAATATCGTTTTCGTTACATAATATTATACGTGACACTATATTGCGTCGTTTCGAAGTTTCGATTACAATTCGAATCAGAAATGAAAATAAAAAACATTCCACCACCAACCACTTGATTGAAGTTACAATTCATCGATCCAAGTTTATTAACTGTGCAAAATTTTTTTAAAAAATGATTTGTACACATTAATTATTATCATTATTATTAGCAAAAGGAGAGAACTATAGCTGGAATGATGGTTTCATGAACAGGAAGTCAATTCAAAAACTCGATCAAGGGGAGGAAATCAAGAAATAGAGGTTTGGTTCAACTGTGCCTGTGCATGAAGTTGATGATCAGATCATGGTTTCTAAACATAGAAATATTTAATGTGCCGTACCTACCAACTCTAATCATATCGTACGATTCAACCAAAACCACGATTTCAACAGTAACCCAAATCAATAAACCAGAAACCAAATCTTTCTTTTAGAACCACCCAATCTAATCGCATTCACTGAACACTTATTGATTTGGTGTTGGTATTAAATAACAATGATCGCCCATGTACGTCAATCATTTCGGTCCCGACTCAGAAATCAAATGCATGTTTGATCAAAGTTTCAGTTTTGAGTTTACCATAATCATCAAAACCTTAAAAATCATGAGATTCAGGAAAAATGGAACTAAGTCAACGGAAGTGGCGAGAAAGGAGGGAGGTCGGGGAGGGAGGGAATGATGGTTGACCTACGCGGTTTGAAATTGAATCTCCGGTTCTAGTTTGTATGGGCTCTTTTTGGGTCTTTGTTTTTCTTTAGTGGGCCTTGTCCCAGCCCCGAATGTTATATATCACCTTATGATTTTGTTTATTTTGCTCTTCTTGTGATGGAAAATCTAAAATAATATTCAATAATTTAAAATTAAATAAAATAATCAATGTATTACATCTTATAAATATATTATACTGTATGGGTATTTCTGTCATTAACACAATTTTTTGTTCTGTCCCCTGCAACTAAACACATTTCTGTCCTCAGGACGAAGGCAATTTTCTCTGTTCTGTCCACCGCAACTAAACATCTCACTGTCTCTAATTCTTGTTCTGTTCCGTCTTCTTCTGTTTCGTCTCGTCCCGTCTCTCCATGTTGAAGACGCTAACCAAACAGACAGAAATTACTAATGAATAGTCAGGTTTTAATTACGACACATTAAAAAACCTCAAACGTATTTGATTAATTCAATTATAAAAAATTTTAAATTGATAACTTTTTTATATATTTATTAAATTTTAAATTTATTTTATTTTAATAATTTTTATTAAAAATTATTAATTAATCTATTAATTTTTAAATTAATAAATTTCTTTAAATTATAATAAATTAATTTTTATTTAACAATATTTTTAATTAAATTTCAATTTTTGATAAATAAGAATAATTTTTTAAACAAAATTAAAAATTAAAAATTATATTTAAGTTTTAGTAATTTTAAGACAATTCGTTGAATTTTTTAAATTATAAATATTTTATTTTATTGATTTGACTTTTTATCTAATTTTTAAAATATTAAATTTTTGTATACTTTTAAGGGAACAGGTGTTTAGAAAGTGGGGGTATAGCTCGAGTCAATTATTGGGCCTATAAGTTGTTGTACCCAAGCAAAGAATTGGGACCCGTAATCAAACTACTTTCAATAATAGAGCAGTGATAGTTATATTTGTATCATGAATTTAAGTCTGAGATTATGTTCAGATGAAATTGAATAAAATAAAATAAAAGAGAAGAATTTTATATTACATCTTATTTTACCTTAAACAGTAAAAATGGAAAAATAATCTTACTTTGAACAGTAAAAATGAAAAAAAATAACAAGACGTGACTTTACTTTAACTAATTAGTGGTCAATTTGTAAAATAATTATTAATGTATATGGGTTGAAATTATGGAAAAAAAAGGCAAGTTTGAGAATTGGGATACCATAACAAAGAAGAAGATAAAAGAAGAGAAACAAAGAAGTTGCTTGACGTGTGTGTGTGTGTGCAAGGTCGATTCAGAGATCGCCATTGAAAAGGCTTAAAACAAGAAAAGAAAAAGATAAGAGATATTGTGGTCGTTGTCAGGGATAATTCCACCAAAACCGAATCAAATCAAAGCAAACGTGTGTTTGTCTTGCTTTTACCTCTTACCAACAGTTGGATACATACATTGTCTGGTAGCTCAACTAATCCTAAAAAGGTAGTTTTTGTGCAAAGGTCTTAAGTTTAAGTCTCGGTAATTGGCAATATAGGAAACTTAATATGGTGCACCGGGTACTAAGCTACCTTTTTGAAAAGCTGAGCGAGAATAAGCTATAATTTACCCTCCTCATCACTCTATCGATCGGGGTATAAGGATGTCTGGAGCGAGCGATTCTATCTTTTGAGTACAAAGGATGACATGTGTAAGAATCAAACTTCTAAACTTTGAAATAATTCAGCCAATCATATTTGACGTTTTTTTATAATCTCTTCATCTTCTTCATGACACTACATTCTCTTTACCCAAAGTCTTATTTTAACCATATTTTGTATAAATAATTACATCATTTTATATGTATTTATATTCAAAATGACACCGTTTTAATGCATAACAGTCATTTATGTTTGTTTATATCTAAAATGACGTCGTTCTTAACACATAACCGGATGTTGGCTAAAAAGAATTTGAACCCCTTCCATGCCCTCTTTTGATAGCTGCTCTTTTCGGACATTATTTATCGGTGTTCGACCTACTTATTGTTGAACTCATGTCGATTAGAGAAGTACTATCGTGGTTAAAAGACAAACAAATAGATCATGTTGTTGTGAAATCGGATTGTTTGCTGACTGTACAAGCGCTTACAAATTCATTTTGTTAATTGTTCAGAGATTGGAATGTTGGCTTTGAACTGTTTAGCTTTCAAGCGTTATTTTCTTCACTTGTCCTTTTAATAGACGCGCAGAATTGCTAATAAGGTGACTCACTCTTTAACTTGGGTAGTCTTACTATATACAAATCTTTAACGTTAGGAAATTAGTCCCCCTTATTTAGGTCCTATATTATTGTTAGATAATTATATTTGTAATTCTTCTGATAAGTCTTGAAAGACTTGTAGGATCTGAGTATATAGGATAAGCCTACCGGCTTGGAATTAGATTTTAGCCTTTCGATTTTATGGTTTTATTCGTAAAAAAAAATGATAATCGGATGTTGAAAAGTTTTAGACCACAAAAGGAATGAGATTTGAAAGGCAATAACATTTCATGGACAAGAATTGAATAAAGAGGTACACAAAACTAAGATATGATAAAATATGAAACGAGGACAATAATTGAAAGACCTGAACCAACGTACTCCTCGAAAACAGTGGCAAAGGGATCTACTTAATTAGTTTTAAAAAGGATAAATAAATACTTATAATTTTAAATAAATTATTAAAAATATTATTTAAATCAGTATTTTAAATAAATTATTTGATAATAATATAAAATTAAATTATAATTATTTTGAAAATAAGATGCAAATTGAAGCTATAAAAAAGATATTGAAGCCAGGTCTTAATAGTAAATTCAGTAAGTGACAAGAGCGAGACCTAGAAGCGACCCAGAAGCAAAGAGACCTAGAAGGATGTGAGGGACCAAATGGGCTTCAGGTTAAGTGAGGACTAAAGAGCGGTTGGAATTTGGAAAGGCATAAACGTAAGAAACTGAACGGGGTCACTTTCGGCTTTCCGTTGAACGAATACAGCCCCAACACTGTGTTGGTTTGTTGGCACTCATGTTCTGTCTTTTGTTACCTGCCCAAATTGGACCACTTTCAAGCCCAACTCCCCCTCCAAGCTTTTACAAAGAAGTCATTCCTGAAATAACAAATTGGGTTTCATGACCTCCAGTGAGTGAGGTCAACATTACATGTGTTTAGGTCAAAGAGGATTGTGACAAGGAAAACGAATGTTACTCACTCGCAAGGAAAATGATGTATGAAGTCAATAAAATACATCATTGTATTTGTAGGTTTGCGCGACGCTTTCAAATGGTAGGCAAAAACTGACGATGTATATGCTCTCTAACTTTGACTACACCACCAAGATGAATTGAAATTTAAAGGGCCTCCATCAAATCTTATCTAGAATAAACCCCACTAATAGTATTTGACTATTTGTTTTCAAAATTATAAAAAAACGTAATTATTATTTTATAAAATGTTAGCATCTTTGATTTTTGAATTTTAAAAAATAAAAAGTTTGTAATTATTATTATTTTTACACCAATAACAATTACAACATCTCGTATAAATCTCGCTGACACAGAGAATCTAAGAAAGTTCAGTAATACATGACTTTATCTCAACTAGTAGAAATATTGTTTTCATTTTTTGTTGTTACATATAACGGAACGAAAACGAAGCCTTACATAACTAGTCTCGGGAGATAAATCCCATCCATATCCTTTAGTAGGAGTGAGAGGCACCCTATCAGTACAGTAACAAAAGTAGTAATTCCTAAACTATAATGTGCGGCAGCAGTGACAAGTCAATTTGCGCATCGGTTGCCCTTCCTGTATGTGTGACGCAGGACAACTTTCCAGTTTCGGTTCAACATCGCGTTGATGCCTATGACTAGAGGGTTATTCGTCTGAGTCCTGAGATAGATAGAAGGTTGAATACTGCTTGAGAGTCCACCTCTAGTTCAATCCGTCGATATCCCTTATCCCATGCGAATTGAAGGTCAAAGAAAACTCCCCAAAATTCTGCAGCGAGCGGGGAGCACTTCTCAATATTTTGAACAAAACCTCCAAGCCAAACTATCTCGAAGGATTCTTCTTGTTGATGCCAATGAGGATATTTTTTGGCAAGCTCTATCAGTATTCAACTTGACCCACTTAGGAGGGAGTTATTGTTTTCATTTTTTTAATAAACATAAAACCCACGATTATTAATATTTTATTATATATTGAATAAATAGTTGAATATATGTAAAATATATAAAATTATTATACTTTCATTCATATATTTAATTTTATAATTATTTTAGAGTATATGATATTTTTAATTTAATAATAAAATTCATACGTGATACAAATATAATTTATAACTATCGTGTAGTAAAAATACTAATATGATATGATTATCGTATTATGCACATTAATAAAAAATTTAATGTAAGAGTAGTAAGATTATTTTAACTTTGTTTTCAAATTTCAGGCTAATATTGTAAGATTGTTTAAAATTTGATGAATTTGTTTATAATTAACCCAAAATTTTATCATAAGGTATTACATCAAACTTTGAACATGACCAGAATGTTCGAAGCAGGAGAAAGGACTTTGAATGGCTCACATCATCACCCACGACTACTACTTTTTATTATCATTATAATATGACCAATAAGCTGAAAGGTACAGAAGCCACGCTGTGCTCAGCCCACTGGAAACTACACCTTCGCGGAAAAATCCTACTAAGAACAACTTGATGATAATAAAATAGACCCTCTTCGTAAGTATTAATTATTAAAACAAACTAAGTTTCTTAACAAACGATCATGTTCCTCCTACTACACCCGTCACCGTCGAAGAAATCTTTGTTTTATGATATTGTCTCAGTCTATTAGTGATAATCATGTTTAATGATGTCCAAGAATCACTGACTGCGGACACTTGGGAAAAAGAAAAGCTCGTGGTAATTAGCATGTCAGGTATGAATTGGGACAACCCTACTGTGGATTGGCGAGGAGTGGTCATAATCATGATTAATAGGAGATGACAGACAGTTCTACAGATCAGAAAGGTTTTAGGGAATGCAATGAGAAAGAGGTGAGAGCATTAATAAGAGGATTTGAGACTACTACGTTATCATTATTCCTCGTCACGGATAAACTGGAGGGTGACCCAGACCCTCTTTTTAGCTTCTGTTCCTCTTCTTCTTCTTCCTTGAACGTATCAATCAGTCCCACATCGACAAGTATCCGTGCCTTGCTTGTAACTTCATTGAGAATGACCAAACTACCCTCATGACCCATCTACGAATTGTCGCTATCTTGCACCTCATTCATTTGTGCAGGTCACTACTGCCACAGACGGACTGTCTCTCTCTCTCTTATTTTCTCACCCCTCATGGTCAATTTTCTGTCACTTAAGCGTTCTAGTAGAATAACTTGGAGGAGGACTCAAAGCTTGTGGCTTGTTTTGGCTATATAAACTGGACCTTTGTTTTTCTCGCAACCGCAGGAAAGGGAAAATCAGGTGGAAGAGTGAAAAGTTGACAAAAATGCTCAATCAGTACTCTGCTTTACTTCCATGTATTGGCCTTTCCTATTCTTGTTGCTTATAAGTTGTTTGATCTTGATGTTTTGCTTCTTGGGGTTTAATAAAGAAAAAAATTATAGATTAACAGATGCAGAGACGACTCAGTGGCTTTTTTAAAGAATCTATCTTGTTTGAGCCTTCTTTTTTTTTCTTTCCCCGGGAAATACTATCCTAACTCAGGATTCAAGAACCAAAGCCGAAGATTGAGTCTTTTCTGATGGGTGCTTGGGCAGTGGTGTTCTTTACACTACTAATCTGCATAAAACCTTCAGTATCAGATCCAAGCGACGAACTTTGCTTAACCCACTTAACTCAGTCGCTGAAAGACCCAACAAACGCACTTCAAAACTGGACAAAATCCAATTTTGCGAACCCATGCTCTGGTTTCACATCCTATCTCCCTGGAGCCACGTGCAATAATGGTCGAATCTACAAGCTTTCTCTCACCAACCTCTCTTTACAAGGCTCAATCTCTCCTTTTCTATCGAACTGCACCAACCTACAAACTCTTGACCTCTCCTCTAACTCCATCTCAGGTCCTATTCCTGCAGAATTGCAGAAGTTGGTCAATCTTGCGGTTCTCAATCTATCCTCTAATAGACTCGATGGAGAGATCCCACCTCAGCTCGCATTGTGTGCTTATTTGAATGTTATTGATTTACATGACAACTTTCTCTCTGGTCAAATACCACAACAGCTTGGTCTTTTGGTGAGGCTTTCTGCTTTTGATGTGAGCAACAACAAGCTCTCTGGGCCTATACCTGCTTCGTTGGCGAATAGGAGTGGGAGTTTACCGAGATTCAATGCAAGTTCTTTTGATGGAAACAAGGATCTTTTTGGCTACCCTTTACCTCCAATGAGGAGTAAAGGTTTGCCTATTCTGGCCATAGTTGGAATTGGTCTGGGAAGTGGGTTCGCTAGTTTGGTTCTCAGCTTCACAGGGGTATGTATTTGGTTAAAGATTACAGAGCAAAAGATGGCTCTTGAAGAAGGCAAGATTAGCCAGCTTATGCCTGATTATTGAGCTTGATCAGGGGTAGTTTGTTTCAAGATATCAACAATTAGTTCAAGGTATGATTAGCAAATACTTGGAAGATTACTGGGGTTCGGACTCCACTTAAGTGTGAGCTAATGCTGCTATTCTTTCTATGATATGCTTCTTCAGCCGTCATAGAAGCTTTCTTTTTTCTGATTTTTGAAGGGTTTTCCTTCTGATTTCTCTCTTGTTTCGTTTTTTGTTTCTGATCCTTTAACCAATTTGGGTTCTTTTCACCTTCACTATAAACTTTAGATTTTCTTTTATAGTATTTATTCTCAGAATTTGTGAACCTTATAACCACCTTGTATAAAGCAACTTAAGGCAAGAAAATAGTGCAGTTTCTTGCAATGTAATGTAATCTGGTACTTTAATATCTTGGTCTTTCTTTTCTCTTATGTGATGTGAGTGTGCCTGGCTCTGGAATTTTGTCTGGAGTGCACTAAAATACAGAAAAGAAAACAGTAAGCGTTGTGGTGGGGAAGAAGAGAACTTTTGTGGGATAGGACTTAGACCTGGAACTAGGTGCTTGCATTGAATTATTTAAAAAATGCTCTTGTACCTACTTTAAGACTTTCTAGTGCTTTGTTATTGTGAGCTGGTAGGAGACCAAACACCACCACAAGGATCGCAGATTGTCTGGTTTTATCATAAGCTTTTAATGTGAGACTTTTTTTATTGGTCTTTGGTTCACCTTGCTGGGCCAACATTCTGGTTAGTTTTGCTGGTCTCTACTCCCCTTTGCTCATGTCAAAAGTAACTCCTCAGAATATACATATATATGTATATATATCGTCGAGTGTGCAAATACTCGGTAAATTGCTTGCTGTTTCTTTGGAGTTCAGATTCCATGACATGAGTTTATAGTAGTTTTGGCCATTGATCAGGGTTTGACAAGGTAAAAGTGAGGATCACCACTCGTTTCTTTGAGCATTCCAGACGCAACAATTAAGCATCTGAGATTCTTAGAAAGAAGGAAATAACAATTGAGTACTTGAGATTCGCAGAGAGAAGAAACATGACTTTTCATGACGTAAGATCAATTTATAGGACTGATAACGAACTTGGCCGCCCAATCAAAGTCCTCAATTTTGACGCATCAAATTTTGTTGTTACTTTTCTATTAAATCTTTTCCGTATATTTATACGAGCTTTACATAAATGTGTTGATAAGAATTAATAGAACATAATAAGAATATCAAAATCGAAACGATCTAATCCTAGGGATGGCAAAAAGTCCTGCCCCGATGGGGATCCGATATTCCCCGATCCGAACGGGGCTGGTATGGGGGCACATTTTGCCCCAAATAAACGAAGTAGGGGATGAGGATTTTTTTCCATTTATATACGGGAATGGGGACCCGACCCGTATAATGTTAGGGTGTATTCCGAAAATTTTAAAAATGT
>JANVCL010000214.1:3440178-3455273 GCA_026546855.1 Erythroxylum incrassatum | reverse complement strand
CTGAAATGATTTGTTCTGTCCGAGTTGTGGGTAAATAGGCATGCCTAGAAGGGTCTGCAGCTGCTCATGGACACATTGGTGTCGAGACTTCGGTCTCTCATGGACACTTCGGTGTCGAGACTTCGGTCTCTCATGGACACTTCGGTGTCGAGACTTCGGTCTCTACTGTGACACTTCGGTGTCGAGACTTCGGTCTCTCCTGTATAAGTCCCGTTACCCACTTCTGTTTTATGGACTTCTGTTTATGCACTTCTATTCATGGACTTCTGATTTGTTTTGTTCTGTTAATGATAAAATCTGTTCTGAAGTGCAAGCAATTAATCTCTGTATGCATGCTGCTATTGTTATTGTGAAAAGAAATCGGTTAATGTAGATAAATGATTACTCACTAAGCTATATGCTTAGCACGGTGGATTTGCCCCGTGTAGGTTCAGAGCGAGGAGATTAAAGACTGGGACGAGTCAACCGCAATGGCCAAAGGAGTCTGTTTTTGTGTTGTTGAACATGTTTTAGTTAACACTTTTGGGCCTGTAATAACTTTGCATTTCTGTTTCTGACAGTATGATGTGATGTATTGTAAGCACTGTTTGAGAAGTTGTGTGTCAACTAGTCTGATTTGATTGTACTGTCATGGGTGGCATCCACATTCCTCCCAGGGGATATTTGGGTGTTACAATCAACATCATTTTCTAGATCAACCACATCATCATGAATTAGAGGAGACTGAATTGCCTCAGGATAAAAAACAACAGGTGTAGGAACAACAATATGATCCTCTCTGAAATCAACAACATGAGATTCATGTCTTTCATTATGTTCCATGTCCCCTTCAAAATATACAGCCCGATCAAATTCAATGACTCTAGTAATGTGATTGGGACAATAGAATCTTGAACCTTTTGAGCCAGTACAATAACCAATAAAGTAACCTGAAATAGTTATAGGATCAAGCTTCCTCAGCAAAGGATAATAAGTCCTTACCTCAGTCTTATAACCCCATACACGGAAATACTTCAAACTGGGCTTCTTTCCTGATATAAGCTCAAAAGGAGTCTTTGGTATAGATTTATGAAGTGACTAAGCATGCACCTAACCATATCCATGAGAGTATGATTTCGTCTTTTTGCAATCCCATTTTGTTGAGGATGCCAGGTATGGTTTATTGCGCTTCAATTCTACAATCCTGCAAATATCTAGCAAAAGGACCAGGGTTTTTACCAGTTTCATCATACCGACCATAATACTCATCACCTTTATCAGATCTTACACATTTGATCTGCTTCCCAAGTTGCAATTTAATAACTTTTTTCAGTGATTTAAAAGCATCCAAGAATTCAAATTTCTCATGCAACAATTCAATCCAACCATACTGAGAAAAATAATTAATAAAGGTGATGAAGTACCTATAGCCTCCCATGGCAATAGGAGTAATGGGTCCACAGATGTATGTGTGAATCATCTGTAATGGTTTCTCCTTCCTAATCATTTTTTCCATTCTTACTTTAGCTATAAATTTCCCTCTTATGCAATCAACACAAGTGTCAAAATCAGAGAAGTTCAAATCATGCAAAATAGTTTCCTTAATCAACCTCTTCATTCTCTCCTTAAAGATATGTCCTAATCGTTTATGCCACAACATAAAAGATTTTTCAGTAACTCTCCCACGTTTCTTTCCAACAACAGCATTAACATCATCATGCGGTCGGTCAAAACGAGAAGAATTAGCAATTAGCATAAACAATCCATCACGCATAATTGCAGAACCAACAACAGTAGAATCATAGTACAAAACAACACCATTATTGATTATATGAAAAATGTATCTGCAACTGTGTAAAACAGAAACTGAAATCAAATTCCTTCTCATAAAAGGCACATAAACAGTATCTTTCAAAAGCAAATCATGTCCACTACTCAACTTCAAGGAAGCTACTCCTATGTGATCAACATTAACATTAAATCCATCTCTTAATTGCACCATCAACTCCCCTTTATTTGGCCTCCGCCTGCTTTTGAACTCCTGCAATGGGTTTGTTACATGAATAGTTGCAGCAGTGTCTAACCACCATGAATTAGGAGGAACATCAATAAGATTTGATTAAAATTAGAGAAATAGTTTAGGTATACCTTTCTTCTTTGCCAACGAGTTCTTAAACTTTACACAGTCACGCTGCCTATGCCCATGTTTATGACAAAAGTTGCAGTTTCCATTAAAAACAGACTTAGGCTTAGCACCAAAACTCTCACCAAGCCTAGAAGGTAATGCAGGTTTATCATTTCCCTTCTTTTTAAATTGAGGCTTACCCTGTTTGTTTCTATAAAATTTATTCTTGTCACCACTCTTGTGAGAAGTGTGATGAATACTGTGGGACTTTCCCTTCTTTATAGTAGGCTCCTCTTGAATAAGAATGGTTTATCAATGCTCCATTCATCTTTCTGAGCATGGTAAGTAGTCCTGAGAACATCAAACTCAGATGGAAGAGATTCAAACACCTGCCAGATCAGATAATCTTCTCCCAGCACAACTTTTATGGATTTCAACTTGTTATACTAGTTCACAAGCTTCATTACATGCTCACGAACACCACCCACACCATCATACTTAATCTTAGACAGAAAAAACAAGTAATTAGACTTTTCAATCTTATCAAACTTCTGGAATTTTTCACCATCAGCCTTGAGATAATTTTCGGCATTATCAGTTTTAGTGATGCTCTCTTTAATAGTCTTCTCCATTTTGTGCTTGATGGTCATCAAACAGACCTTGTTAGAACGAGCCCACTTATCATATTTGACTTTATCTGCAGCGGAAGTCTTAGCAGTGGGTTGTGCAGGCTCATCCTCAAGGAGAGCAACTCAACATTAGAAACAACCAAAAAAAGATTCAAAGATTCAAGCCAGTTCTCATAATTGGTCCCATTAAGCTTAACCATAGAATTTAAAGCTAGAAATTGATACAATGCAGGGATATTTATCAAATGTATCAGCATATCGTAAAATTGGGTAAAAAACATAATTGGGTTCTCATGCAATTGCAATCCTGCCAAAGGGTCCCGAATTACAACACAACTCACCCAGAACATTAAATTATGGCCTAAAGCTAATATCGATTGGATACTGAAAACTTAAAGACATAATTTAATGAATTAAACAAAGCATTAGAAACTACATTGATAAAGGCAAACCGATAGGGTAAGTGCATCATTAATATAGTATCTAATGTATGCCCAATAACAACATCACAATAGCATTTTGTAATAATTGGTCTCACGATAGGCGAGCTCACAATTACACAAAATGAATGAAAAGAGTCCAATAACAAATCCCAAGATTGCCCCATAGGTTTCAGTTAGCACCACAATTACAAAATTAACCTTTATTAATCATACAATATAACATTAAATGCATAAACTACATCCAAAATTAATTTTGATGCATAACTATATTACCACTGAGAGTACACAAGACTCCATAAGCCCAAAAAAATACCAGAAACAAGGACAAAAATTTTCAAGATAAAATTCGGAGAGTACATTATATTTTTATTAATATTAAAATTTGGGAAAAATAAAAATAAAATTTCTATTATTAAAAAAATCTAGAAAAAAACCATAAATTAGAACTAGGCAAATGGAACAAGCAGGCACATTTTGGGACAAAACGGACAAGGGAGCAGGCCGCACGCGTCGAGAAAAGCCAGCCAGGTCGGGCTGCGTCTTCTTCACCTAAAACCCTGGAATTTGGGTCATTCGACCCGGTTCGCGACTCGATTCAAAAAATGGCCATAACTTGCTCAATTTTGATCCGTTTTTAATGAAATTGGTGTCATTAGATTCAGAATTTAACGATCTATCAAAGCCCCTAATCAATTTCACGAAAAAAGGCTACTGTAAATTTTGAAAAATTCAAAAAAGAACGTTAATAGTTTGTTTTCGAGTTCTGGGATTGTAAAGAGCAAACATAAATAAACCAATAACAACAAAACAAATTTCACAGAAAACAAATTAACAAAAAACAAAAACACCCCATCAAACAGAACTCAAAATTCCATGAACATCAACATCTAATATCGAAAAAATTACCCAAAATTAGCAGTCATAATTAGGGTTAGTTATGCTGTGATACTAATTAAAGAATAAATTAGACTAACTCTATGATTGCAACATACTAGATTCAAGAATTGGATGGACAAATACTTAGAAATTGAGGAACAATTGAGTCTATTGTTGTTTTCTATAAAGCGGAGCAATAGAGATGCAAAAGATTAATTGCTACTATTCCAAATCCTGATTAGAAAATAAAAACCTTACAGTTCTCAATGGGACGATTGTATTTAAGATTGGTTAGCAGTAGGGCCTTCTGTGCATTTCAAACATAGGTCAAGCCTACCCATTATAGCAAGCCCATGAACACAGGTCCAATGACACGTATGAGAGAAATACTGGGCCCAATTATAAAAATAATCACCATTTTGAGCTAAATACAACAAATGCTCTAATTATCTTGACATCTAATTAATCGAGGTTTGTACAAAATTATGCTAATCCACAAAATTAATGATAAAATTCTATCAGACTAATCAAATAACATTTACATAATGATTCGAATTAAATTAATAATTTAAGATAATTTAATTTAAGAGATAAATCAAATTATCATGTCTTGGATTTCTTTTATAAAATGCCATTATTTTGAAAAATAAAAGAAAACAATGTTATCTTGAATGGTGTTAACGAGTTCAGATTGAGTTTCGATTCATGCAACTCAAACTAATTTTCAAATGTGCCTATACTCAAGCTGAATCGACCTATTTCAAGATTTAAGTAAGAGTAGTTATACAAGTTTATCATATGATTGATAGCCTATAGTTTTTCAAGATTCATAACATTACAAGGTGTTTCTGTGAATAATTTCAAATAATAAAAAGTATTTAAAAAGTGAATAAGGAATGTTTATACCATTTGTCTTGACTTGGGCTTTCATATTGCTAATTGTGGCCCTCATTACGAGCTTTTGCTTATTAGGCTTAATAGGTAAATTATATTGGACTGGTTTCGACGAGACCCGACCCACCCGGTTCTCCATCAATCCAATTCTCCCGTTACTTTCTTCCCCTACGTTAAGCCTCAATCTTAAACCCTTGTTCCTTTCCATAAACCACAATTCCTTTCTCTTGCTCTCTACTACATAAGATCAAAGCACCCTGATGGGCGAAACTATAGAAAAACCAGCGCAAGAGACTAGCCTCAAAGAAGAGGAAGCAAATGACGATGAAGAAGGAGATGAAAGCTTTGAAGAGCTCGGCCTCGACCCTCGTTTAATTCGAGCCCTCACCAAGAAGAAAAATTCCATTGCAAAGCCAACTCCAATCCAACGGGTCGCTATTCCTTTGATACTAGTGAGTTTCTGTTTTAACCCACTTGGGAAAAAATGAACTTGGTTTTGTTGGTTAGTTTCGTTGGGTGATTGGCGTAGTTTTGGTGTTCTTTTTAGGAAGGAAAGGATGTGGTTGCCCAGGCAAAGACAGGTTCGGGGAAGACATTGGCGTACCTGCTTCCTCTGCTTCACAAACTTTTCGCCAATTTTGGTTCCAAGAAAAAGCTGGCTCCTTCGGCATTCATTCTTGTCCCAAGCGGGGAGTTGTGTCAACAGGCAAAAATCTAGTCTTTGCGCAATTTCTATTTTTTGGCATTTTGACTATGTTGATTAGAGGCTTGTGTCGTGTTCTTGCAGATTTTTAAGGAGTTGACGTCTCTCATTGATATATGTAAAGTTCAATTGAAAGCAGTGCAATTGACAAGCAACATGCCTGTTTCTGGGATGGTTGGTTCAGTCTCCTTTTGGTTAATTTCTTCTGTTTGGTTGCGAGTTATTGGATGTTCTGTACGACCCATTGCACTGTGGTTATCCTGTTTCGTACGTGTTTGCAGAGTGCTGCATTGTCTGGACCTCCTCATATTCTGGTATCTACTCCCGCTTGTGTGGCGAAGTGATTGTCTGCTGGTGTTATTCAGTCATCTTCTATTGGTGATTCACTTGAAATTCTTGTTCTTGATGAGGTGAGAGCATTTGACATCCTTTTATTATTCGCTCTTTGCAACTGGTATTTTAAATCACCGAATCAAGTTTAAATAATCATCATCTGCAGCGACAGGATTTGGCATGGAAAATAGATTACTAGGTCAATATGGGCAATATATGCGTTTTAAATGGAGTGGCAACTCTCAGAAAATTCCTTTCCTATTCTGTTGAAATTGTTTTTGATATCTAGCATGCTGACCTTCAAAATTTGTCATCTTCACCTTTTGATTTCACTTATCATGTTTGAACTCAAATTTTCAGGCAGATCTTCTATTGTCATTTGGTTATGAAGATGATCTAAAAGCTCTGACTGCCCTTCTCCCAAGAAGTTGTCAATGCCTTCTTATGTCTGCTACATCAAGGTTTGTTGTCTTTGTCGTCTGTTCACTCGTTCCATCACTTTGAACATATATACTCTTGTTCATTCTCATGGTGTTCCACATGTTTTAATAAGAGCAGCCTCATGTTTTAAGGAGTTCACTTCTAGATGTTACAACAATAGATATCAAAACTCACTAATCTTCTGAAAAGTTTCCCTGTCTTGGAACATTTTAAGTTTTCTTGTTATTGAAGAAAGAAAACCTTGAGTGTTCAGTCTGAGCACTTGTTTGATTTCTGTATGAGATTTTTGATGACCTAATCTAAGCACTGTCATGAACTGATAAGTTTTATATGTTGCTGACTAATAATATGTTTTGACATGTGATGTTTGGCAGTGCGGATGTTGATAAACTGAAGAAACTCATTCTACACAATCCATACATTTTGACTTTGCCAGAAGTTGAAGGTGTAAAGGATGAAGCTATCCCCAAAAATGTTCAACAATTTTGGGTGAGAATTTCTTTAAGTCATATGGGAGTTTAATGAAACTTAGTTACTTGTCTAAATCAAATTTACCGTTGGTGTTTAATTGGATCCACATCCTTTTGGTTTTGTTCCTTTTCTCTCTGAATTTGTTACCTAATTTTTGTGACAATGTTTTTGGGAGTCAGTTTGTTGGTCTGCATAAATGACAAGAAAGAGTTTTCCAAAATTTTGGTGGGGGGCTTGTTTACAACATCAAAACCTTGTTTTAATATGGAATAGGGATCCCTTTTTTATTTGGATTTTGTATCCAGGTGTACTGTTTCCAACTCTATAGCTACAAAGTGAATGTCATGAGAACAGTTGTTATAAGTAGGATCACAAGTGGAGGAAGCAATATGTTATCCCTGAAGTTTTAGCTTACTGTAAAGTTAAGTGGCACAATAACCACACCACACCCCTCCTGTACTTTTTCCTGCCTGGTTTCCTTCTTTTATGACTCTGTAACTCCTTAGTTGATCAAATTCCTGCACTGCAGGTGCTATTCTTCCAACTTTCTTTTGAGTTATTGTTTTCGATTTTTAACTAATTGGAAGAATGGATATGCTTCTGTTAAAGTTAATCCTTCACAACTCTGTATTATCTTTTATAATCTTTTGATAAACCATGACCTTCTAAAAAGGGTAAATGGTCCAAAATATGTTCTATGTGATTCATCACTTTGTATATGACAACATCTTTTATGTCATTTGAGTTGGAATGAATTGGTGTTCTTATGGAAGCTGTTCTATGAGAAATAATGTTCATCATGGAAAAAATAGAAGTGGCTTGGTTGGTTGACTTAGCCGTTATATATTTCTGTGCAGCCCTTGTTGGAGGTTTTCTAACAATATTATGTTAACTTATGTGTTAGGTTTCATGTAGTGATCGTGACAAGTTACTTCACATCCTAGCTCTTTTGAAGCTGGAGCTAGTTCAGAAAAAAGTCTTGATATTTACTAATTCTATTGACATCAGCTTCAGATTGAAGCTGTTTTTGGAGAAGGTATCTAACTTTGTCTTTGGGGAACATGTGGATTATTAACTTTACCCCTTTATTCCTGTTTGCTCATCGTATGCTTGCCTTCTGTCTGGCTCAGCTGTTGTATTACTTCCTTTTTGGTTAAATTGTAGGACCTGTATTGGCCATAGGTCCAGCATATGGTGTAATATGTTGGAGGTTCTGTAAGGAAAGGGATTTTTCAACATGAATGTAACCTTATTCTTCTTTATCTGCAATGAATTCCATTTATACCTGTTGCTCATGTAATTGTCATTTAACAGTTTGGCATCAAGTCTGCTGTTTTAAATGCTGAGTTGCCCCAGAATTCCCGTCTCCATATTCTTGAGGTGTGTTCTGTTTCTAAGTTTCAAAAGGTTTGAAACCTACTATGGTTAAAGATTAAATACGTTTATGAGAGGAAATGCCTTTAAACACCGATTTATGCAGTTTGTCACTTTGTCTTTACCTAAATATTGTTCTTTTCTTGAGGAATTCAATGCGGGGCTTTTTGATTATCTGATTGCAACTGATGACAATGAATCAAAAGAGAAGGAACAAGCTAATGGTGAGAGTCTTGGTGGTTCAAGAAAGTCTAAGAATCATAGCAAGCAAAAAGTGGATACTGAATTTGGAGTTGTGAGGGGAATAGACTTCAAAAATGTACACACGGTAAGCTAATACTTCGAGTTTGATGTGTAAGTTACAGAGCAGGTTTGTTATTGCTATTCTATGAGCTGTTGTTTTATAAGTTGAATTTCTAGGACAGGGTACTGCTAAAAGGATCTAGTCAAATATTTTATTTTATCTCATGATTATATAAGTGGACACACTTGCCATTTAACTTTTCTAGTTGGCAAATTCCTGCATAATTTGTACCGATTGATGTTTGTGCATATATTGAAAGAAGTTTAATTTGTTTGATGGTTTATCAATGAACAAATGGATTACTTTCCATAATCATATTATGGAAATTGTATTAGCTTTTGATTTGTTCTGCTACAATTTTGGCATAACCCCTTTGATCAATTATTTGCCTTTGACTCCGTTTCTGCTAGTTGCAAAAGTTGGTCCAGTGTCATGCTTAATATCTTATTCAACTTTATTTTTCTCTCTATATTGAGGGTATCTGATAATCTTTACCTGCCTTTAATATGATCATATATATGGAATTTGAAGAACTGGGGTGACCCCCCTTTATGGTACAGTGCTCATATTGACAAGAATGATAAAATGTGACCTGCCTTCAAGTGACAAGGATGATCAGTTATGACAGCTTCTATGATCTGTCACTAGCCATCACGTTACACATTTTAATTTAGTGTGATTTCTTATATTTTCACCATGCAGGTGATAAATTATAACATGCCTCGGAGTCCTGCAGGATACGTTCACAGAATTGGACGTACTGGAAGGGCTTACAGCACAGGCGCTTCTGTCTCTCTTGTGAGTGTTTTGCACCAAATTGAGATTGGTTGCACAGAGGTCACATTAAGTTGGTATTGCTTGTGGTGTCTCACTGTGCTTCATATAAGTAAACGCTAATTGTGTATTTGTAACAGGTTTCTTCCGACGAGGTTGAAATTCTTGAAGAAATTAAAACTTTTTTGGCAGATGATGAAGACAAGGACTCAGATTTGATTGTGCCATTTCCTTTACTTACACAAAATGCAGTGGAGTCCTTGCGATACAGAGCTGAGGTAATTACTATTAGGTTGCTTTCTCTTAATTCATTTTGTTTGACAGTCTTCATTTGCTTATGGTGACTTGATGATATATCTCCCCACTCTAGTTCTCTTATCTTTCTGGATAATGGATGAGTATTGCAACCATTTCTTGATGTTAATCAGGAATATGCCTGCATTTATGTTGTTATTCATTGCTCCCTAATTTTGTCAATGCGGAACATTTTCGATCCATTATTCGTGTGAGAACTAGAATGGACAGCCCTCCATGTTTGAGGGTGTTATACCTGTCAGACACATGTTATACCTTTCTGAAATCTGGGATGCACATTTCTTGCATAAATGTGCAAATTAAATTGCTTCTAAAAGAAACCAACAGTTGATTCCAGATTAATGCTAGAAGGTTGATAATGCAGGACACGGCAAAGAGTGTTACAAAAGTTGCTGTCAGAGAAGCACGAGCTCAGGATTTAAGGAATGAGATACTCAACTCTGAAAAGTGCGTATTACTTGGCCATTGCTCTTATGCAATTGTTTTTGGCCCTTCTGTTACATATATGCAAGTATATGCTCATGTCATCTAAAGTTGTAGCTATTGTTTTTCCTGATGATCTTTCATTTTTAGGTTGAAAGCTCATTTTGAGGCTAATCCAAGAGATTTAGGTATTACCTTTAATTTGTTTGATCCAACTCTTACAACGAATTCTTCTCATCCATAAAAAGCTGGAAATTATGTTTTTAATTGTATATGGACCAGATCTATTGAAGCATGACAAGGTTCTGAGCAAAAAGCCCCCTGCTCCTCATCTTCGTGACGTGCCTGATTACCTGATCGACCAAAAAACCAAGGAAGCAAGTAAAATGATCAAGCTTGCACGAGCTGCAATGGGAAGTAGTAACTCTGGTCGTCGACAAGGATTCAAGAGAAAACACAGGAAAAACAGAGATCCCCTTAAGACTTTCTCAGTTGAGGTATCACTGACGTCCCATAAAACAACCATTTTCCCTTTTTTGGTTGATCAAAACTACAAGGTTAGTTGATCACTTAAAGTTTTTAACGTACATGCTCTGATATGGTGGCAGGCTTCAAAGAGAACTAGCAAAGGTGGAGTGAAACGAGAAGCAAAAGAAAGTGATGAGACGAGACGAAAAAAGAAAAAATCTTTCTGACGATTAGATACCTATCAGTTTTGTATAATGTGAAACGTTTTACCTATTATGCTAAATTCATACTCAAGTTAGCTTCTTAATTCTTTCATCTGTAGCATTGGCACCATTGTTCATGCCTTTAGTTGCCTCGTACAGAGAAGCTATTTGGGTTCTTTCGCACTTCATTTGGATTCAAACTGATATTATTATCTGATTAGACTTTTCCAAAGTCCAACTAAGAAACTGGAATGTTATATAAATTAGAAAATCTAACACAGCACTCAAATGGAGACTGACAATAACTAACTAGAAATCCTGGCCTTTTTGGATTCAGTCATAACTTGTGTACGAATTCCAAACTTGGAAACAAAATAAAAGGGAGTGTAAAGGAAGTAAGTGATCAAGGAAGATATGCTTCTGCTTATAAGAAACTTGTAATCTTGAACCTTGATATATTGGGATTCATCCAACCTTGAAGCAATCTGGTGTTGCCTTGTTGACCCACTTGGTGCCTCCATTTTACTACCACTATTGGGATATTAGGAGCAAGACGCCGATGAAAGCGACGATAGTGGTGGTGGTGACTGATAATATGTTCGTTATCGGGATGTTTTTCTCTTCTCTTCTCTTTTCGGGTTTCTTTTTCTCTACATTTTCTGTGGAAGTAAAAGTGGCAATGAGAGCTATAAGAAGAGCATCGTCAAATCTTAACGATGCTGCCGCCCCGCAACACGTGACAGAGAGTAAATTACTGATTGCATGCAATAGCTCGTAAATTACGTTATTACGTGCTCCGAATAAGACAGAGAAATAGTTTTTGCATGTTTCAGATCCGTTCCGAGCTTCATGATTCCTTCATATCAGCGATAGATAAAGGAAAAATGAAGGTAATGCCGAATAGAACAATGGTAGCCCGATTGATCCGGCGGCCCAAAACTCGACATCGTTTTAGTGTTTTGAGGTTGTTTGTTGATTCGGATCTGTCTAGACCGGTTTGCCATCTCTTGAACTACTTTCATGGCAACACTATTTCTTCTAATGCCTCCAACTTCCAACAAATTCTCCGGAGCACAATCCATTATCAACTGGAAACAGTTACCAGTAGAGCAAGCACATCTTCCCATCCTGTAAGGCTTTACATTGCCGCAAGCTCACATTGGGTCTTTTATTGTTAGCTGATCCAACTGCAGCCAGGTTGCTTCATCACCTGAATATTATCTATCAACTGTCTTATCTTAGCTGCTTCTTCCCATTGTCCATCCGATGCATATGCATTCGACAACAGCACATAAACGGATGGATTATCCTTTTCCACTTCAAGAAGAAACTTAGCAACTAATCTTCCTAGCTTTAGGTTACCATGAGCTGCACAAGCACTCAACAAACTCCACCAGATATTGGGATGAGCTTCAAAATTATCACTGTTTATTATCCTCTCAACTTTATCAAAATGTCCACTGCGACCTAAAAGATCAATCACACAAGAAAAGTGATCAATCCCGGGTGTAATACCATAATCATTCTCCATGGAATTGAAAATTCGAGTACCATCATCCACTAACCCTGCCCGACTACAAGCAGAAAGAACTGCAGTGAAGGTGGCTTGATCTGGTTTGGCTTCAGATGACCCTTGCATTGTCTTTAAGCAGCGGACAGCTTCTTTCCCTTGCCCATGCTGCGCATAAGCAGAGATCATGGCATTCCAAGTGATTACATCCCTTTCATTCATTTTATTGAATACTCTCGAAGACCAATCTAAATGCCCGCACTTAGAGTACATTGTGATAAGTGCATTACCCAAAGATCCTTCTGAAGTGAACCCAAATCTAAGGATATAACCATGAACCTGCTTCCCATGTCTGAGGGCTGAAATTCTAGCACAAATGCTTAATATAATGGTAAGAGTATAGTCATTTGGCCTGAGTTCTGACATCAGTAGCTGAGGGACTAGCTCCAAGCCTTCAATTGGTTGTCTGTTTAATAGGAAAGCAGAGATAATTGTGTTCCACGAGATCATACTTCTAGAGACCATGCTGCAGAATATTCGATAGGCCTGATCTATATTCCCGTGATTAGAGTATGCAGACATCAATGCATTAGAAACATGAATGTTTGAATGAAGCCCATTTTTGAACACAAGGGCTTGAATCATCTTCACATATTCTATTAGTTCTGAGCTTGCTAACAAGCTTCCAAATGTAAATTCATCCGGTTCAATATCTGCTCTTTGCATTTCCTGATAAGCAGAAATCGCTGATCGGCCAAAGTTCCATTGACAATAGGTGGATATCATGGTA
This sequence comes from Erythroxylum incrassatum, assembly GCA_026546855.1. Taxonomy (NCBI): domain Eukaryota; kingdom Viridiplantae; phylum Streptophyta; class Magnoliopsida; order Malpighiales; family Erythroxylaceae; genus Erythroxylum; species Erythroxylum incrassatum. The sequence continues at coordinate 3,442,218 of JANVCL010000214.1, read as the reverse complement.
TTCCATGAAACGTGATCCTTCTCTTCTAGTCTATCAAAAACCTTATGAGCCGCATGGAGATGTCCAAAACTCGAGTACATAACTATAGCTGCATTTATTACAGAAGTACAGGCTTCAAATCCCATCTTAACAACTAGAGCATGAATTTGATAACCTACTCTGGTAAACAAGCGTGAGCTCATGAGACTAGTAAAAGTATATTCTGTAGGCCTAAGAGAACCCTCTAGCATTTTTTGAAACATTTTCAACGCCTCATGAGGACTATTCATTGTTACAAAACCATCAATCATGACATTGTAAGTGATGTGATCATGCCCCAAATCTACTGTTTCATCAAATACCAAGAACGCATCTTCAACATTTTCACTGTGAAAATACATGGTAATCAAAGCATTAACAACAGAATTTCTAAGTAACAACCCAGTTTTAATCACCAAAGATTGCACCTGCCTTCCATAATCCACCAACTCCCAGTAACACGAACTAAGAACACTTGCAAAGCTATAATGATCACATCTAACACCATACTTTAGCATATCTCTGAACAAACTAAACCCAATCTCTGCATTCCCACTCTCTATACATCCAGTGATCATCGCATTCCACACAGTTACATCCCTTTCCCGCATTTTACCAAACACCTCCAACGCAAAATCGACACACCCCATCTTAGCACACGCCGACAACAACGTAGTATAAGAATAAACATCTGGGTATTCGATTTCCCCAAAAACCCATTTCATCGATACAAAGTCCTGCAATTTCGCGTACAGAGAGAGTAGGGTATTTGCGACTTGAGTATAGGCTTTAAAGCCAGCTTTACTGGCATAGGCATGGAGCTGGCAGCCAAACTTGACGTCCCGTAAACTGGCGCAGGCAGCAAGAGTTGTGGAGAGGGAGTAGTGATCGGGCCTGAGGTGGCGTTGAATTTGAGCGAATAGTCGGAGTGCGTCATTGTAAAGGCCAGAGCGAGTGAGTCTGGCCAGTTGAAGGTTGAAGTCGACGAGCCGTTTTTGTTGGGTCTTGGCAATTTCAGTTGCTATAGTCACTGTTTGAGTGAACGCCTTCATCAAGGTGTCTTTGTACTTTATGGGAGACTATGCGATGCGCCAGTCTCTTTAGTTTAACCTTTTCTCGCTTTAATATTTATTTATTTTTAAATTATCACTGATTTTTTAATTATTATACAAAATTTATTATATTTCATTAATTTTTATTTTAAAATTTTATTTTCAATGAAGGTATACAATCAAAGTATATAGGTTGGCTGATGCACGTCATATTGAAGGTATTCCTGCGAAGAGAAAAGGAGTGAGGAGGAAACCAAGAGGCTAAAACACGATCGGGTCTAGATACTTGAGTTTTCGGCCTTAGTAAAATGGGCTGATAATCCAATCTATTTACCTCAGTCCAGTCTTATTTTTTTTTGACCCACATTCTCCTATTTTACACCAGTAGAATATCTTTTCTATTACACTCAGCATAATCTATTATAACTTAAATTTTTTGTCTAATTTTTATGGTGTTTTATTGTGTCCAGTGAATCTCAGTCATAAATAAATAACTAAGATTTACTGTACACAATAAGACACCGTAAAACCAATGATGTGAAAACCGAACCGGACCGGCCGATTCGACCAGAAAGAGTCTGAACCGGCCATATGTCCGGTTCGGTTTTAGGTAATAACCTTTGAGTATAAAAACCGGCCGGTTTATCAAAGAACCGTCCGGTTTTCTAACGAACCGGTTTGATGATAACCGGATTAAAACCTACAGGCTACATCGTCGACCCTGACCTGGAAGAAATCGACCTTGACCCCTTCGATTTCATATCCTCTCTCCCTCTTAAGAAGGTCCCTAACGGCGACGTCTTCAAGGCTTCCCGTGCTGGCGACGTCGACCGACTCAGGTATCTCCTAGAGTCCGGAGTCAACGTCAACGCGCGGACCAGTGGGACTCAGTCGCTCTTTACTATTCTTGCCTCGCCGGCCACCTTGATGCGGCCCTCATGCTGCTGGAGAATGGGGCCATTTGCTCCGA
>JANVCL010000214.1:3413742-3432633 GCA_026546855.1 Erythroxylum incrassatum | reverse complement strand
GGTGTTATTGACTATAAGATTCAGATTTTTGACTGAAATCTCGAAACTTTATTATTGTTGTTCAGCATTTGATGCCTAAAGAAGTCTTCTTTTCCTATATTGTTTTGCACCTATTATTTTACATAATACTTGTATCTTAAAGAAGCGCTTCTTTGTTTCTGGCTTCAGGTCAACCAGGTCAACAGAGAGCTAAAGTTGCAGAATTGTCAAAATTTGGAAGGCCGGTAAGTAAATGATGCTGCTTCTAATCTTCCACTGTGCTTTAGGCTTTATGTTAAGAATTACTGTTGCATGTCTTGTTCCTTGTTCTGTGATTGGAGATGCTGACCTTACGGTAACCATTGGACAATTGAAGCTTTAATTAGGTTTATATTCTTCAGTCCACCTAGAGTTACTGATTCGTCAAACAGGATATGTGGCTTTATGTGCTATAGTTCAAAGCACAGATAGAAATAAGTGAAGAAAATTATAAATATAATCACTATTTCCCTAGTTTAGAAGTGAGTCTCTTTAACTCGAATCCACTGATAAAGTTAAAAGGTCAGGATCAATCTTCGAAATCAAAAAAGATACAAGCAAAAGCAATCACTAATTCAACATTTGCTTTGTGTTGGCAAACTTTGTGAAGATTCAAGATGAAACTTTTTCCAGCATTAGGAAGTAGTGACTGAGTAGCAAGTGTCCGCTATACCACCGTTCATGTTTGCTTCATTTATACGATCTACTACTCCACAGTCAGCAATGACTTCTAGCATAACGTCATGATGCAGGCAAAAATGAGAAGCTCGTCATGGTGGATTCGGTACTTTGTCCAGACAAGTTTAGAAGAAAATGAATCTGCATTGAAAAAGTTTGAGCAGGCTGCATCCAAGAGATCATACCAGCCAGCCTGCCAGGTATTCCACCTGAAGCCGTACAATTAGAGGAAGAGTCTTTTTGCATTCTCTGTTTGCCATGAAATTAAGGCAAAATAATACATCTAATGCACCATATACCCCTCTCTTATATACCTAAATTTGTTCAATCAGTTGTATTACTTCATGTTTTGTCACTTTGACTATGTAACCGATATTTAATAGTTAAATGGGAAATTGATAAGCACCCAATTAAGCAAGTCTATATAAGGAAGCCCAAAAAGAATGGAAACAACTCGTCACCAGCAAAAAAATGAAAGGTTAGGTGGCAACAGTTGAGAAGGCAGTTGCAAAGGGGTTTTTCTTTTTTCTTTTTCTTTTTAAATCATTGTAATTGTGTGTGGGATAGGATAGCCCTAGTCTCCTTTCGTAGTGGATATTTTCTTTTCTCTTACGATTAATGAATGTTGAATGAGCTGTTGCTCCTATTTGTGTTCATTTTACTCTGTTTTAATACAGTCACTCTCAAAATATTTTGATTTACATACAGTTACGTAACAAAGGTATCAGAGCCCACGAATTCGGGAAACGTATAGTTAAAACGAGAATGAAAAACAACGTATGGTTAAAACGAGAATGGAGAAGAAACTCGAAATATTAGAAAATGTTGTGGGTAGTTTAGTGGAGGATGTGGGTGTTTCAAAAGAGAAAATGATGCAAATATGTGAGATCATTCAAAAATGAGAGGAACGTGAGGCCTCGGGAGAACGAAGTCTAAAAACTCCAAAGGTGGCTATAACTGATGGTGTTGTTGGCCTTTCGAAGGGAGAGTGCAGTGGGAGTGCTGAAAAAATTTGAGAACAAGTGAGTAAAATAAGTGAAAAAGAAGCTGAGTGGGGAGAAAGGCAAATGAGGACACTGGAGTTACCAACCTTTGCGGGCAAAGATCCATATGGGTGGCTTTTTCGTATTGAGAGGTACTTCCGTTATAGCAGGATAGCTATGGAAGATAGAATGGGATTGTCGTTGTTTGTTGTTATGAACGACCAATCATAATAATTAAAGAATAGGTACGAAAAAAATAAATACATAGATTTTCATAATTTATCAAAATTTTTAGCAACGTTTACAAGCGGTTAGGGTTTTATTTCATTGTTATTGTTTTCAACATTAGTTATATTAGGAGAATAGAACGCATTTATATGCGCAGGAGAATCTTTTAGCCTGTCGATCGGTCGCCTTCTAATATAAACTTCTAACTAGAATTTGCTGTATGAAAATGCAACTGTAGAAACAAGCCATTCAATATAACAGCAAAACCCATGCTATTATTAGGTTAAGCTATGCCAGTTTTCCAAAATTAGATCCACCAGCGAGGGTATATAAACTGGCCAAAAAATGAGCAGGCTGCATTGAAAAAGCTTGACAAGGTGACGAAATGTCTGAAGGGTCCATGAGATTTGGGTCATCTAACTTGGGAAATGGGAGCTAAACCTAACTGAACTTGGAGGAGACTTACACATGGTCACAGGCTCTTTGGAGGCTATTTCTAGTGAGCTTTCCATGTCAACTTCACATTGGAGCCCAATTGAAAACTATGGAAGTAAGCTATCAATTGTATCAGATAGATCAGGCCCATTGCCGTGGCGCCCACAACAAGATGGTCACCTTCCGGTATAAGTTTGCGCCCACAACAAGATGGTCATCTAGAATAACAAGGTAATAATGAATATCACAAAGCGTTGGGCTAGGAGGAGAAAATGCGAGCCTTGTGCTACTTAGTTGATGGGTCCTAGATAAAAGCCGAAAGAGTCTCCTTCAACTTCCTTGTTTGAGAGTGTCGCAACTCTGGGTGAGTCTTCCTGGGAGGACGATGAAGCTCTTGCTCACGGTGTGTGTTCGTTTGACATAAGAACTTATTTTAATCATTGTAAAATTTTACAATTTACCTTATATGTTAATAAAAAAATTAAAAATACGTTTTTTTCTTTTTTCAATAACAAAGATACTCATAATTACTACTTTTCGAATATACATCAATTAAAACCACTTACCTGTTTGATACTCAGAAACAAAACCTGAAATGTCTAGGGACACAAATTCTCGTAAACCATGGACACTTAAAATTCCAAAGAAACGTAGCTTGTTCTTCTTCTTCTTCCTTTTTTTTTTCTTTTTTCCTTCGCCTTTTTGGCTGGTTTATGAGCTTAAGAACTAAAGATGGAAATTAATGTGCTGCTGAGATCCTGATGGTTTTATGGTGGCAACAGGCCATAAGCTTATCAGCACAGGAAGACTTTGTTTTTGAGGGGAGGGGTCAGTTGTTGTCAAGTTGTAAGCTAGATTACATGAACAATGGGTCCAGATCCACCTCTCACTGGGTCAAAGGACCATAAGAACTTCTTCTGCAATGCGTGTCTTTAGCCCATTGCCTTTGGAGTTTTCTATTTAAATTCCCTTCGTCTTTTAGTTGACAAAAATTGTACAATCTCTGTAGGCTACAGTCACCAAAACCTGTTTGTATGTTCCTCTACTCAATTATCTCTACAAGCCATCGGACATCCATTGTTGTATGTTTGGTCTTAAAGAAAAAAGAATCCTCAATCCTCCTCTCAACAATGCACATGTTGGAATTTACCATTAGTTTACCTTAGTGGTTGTCATAGAACAAATTCAGTGAAAATTCACAAGTATTTCCAACAGACTCTCTACAGCATATTTGTTCATCTTTTGTTAGGTTTAACCAATTTCCAATCTCAGCCACTGAAAATTTGATCAGAAAAATCATAAACTCTTGAAGATAATGCATGAACATGGCTACCTTAGTTTAGTAGGAAGAAAGATCAGTCTAGTCCTAATTCATGTTCTAAAAAGAAAAACCAGAAACCTAACAAATCTAGGTAGCTCGAACTGCGGCCAACATGGGACACAAAGGAAAGGAGGTAAAGTACAGGGAAGCAAGAACGTATTATATCGTATACCCATCGAAAGAAGTTGAAGCCACCTCATAGAACAAGGGCTGATTAAGACTAGGCCATGTAGGTGTATAGAAACAGCAATCACTTTCAAGCTAGGCTGGAATGAGTCGCCATCTGAGGATGCTTTAGGGCAAGCTGCATCCATGGCTTGGTTTGGGGTGGAGTCTGGTATGGAAAACTGGTCAAGAAATAATTGGAAAGAGGAGGGGTCACTATATACTGTGACCCCTTGATGTGCTAAGCGCGGTACACTCCATGCTTCATTGTTTACTGCCCATAAAGACCCACTTGGGTATAACAGGACAAACATGTAACCCTTTTGAAAGAAACATATGCAGGACTTGGACTGGCTTTGTATGGTATGGGTCCTGTTTTCTTTGTTATAGATTCGCAAGTGTTGATTTGAGCTACTCGATTCCCATATGTTGATGAGTTGGATCAATTAATGATCATCATGCACTAGTCTAACTTGCACATTCCAAGCGGAAGATGTTCTCGGGATGGTTTTCCATCGTGAAGATCGGGTAGATAAAGAAAGAAAGACTTGAGCTGTAAAAGAAATGTTGCACTTTTCACACAATTACGTTCTTAAAGTTAAGATAGGGAATAAGTTTTGTTTTTTGTGAGGGACATTGAAGAAGAAATGAAGTTTGTGTTTGTGAACTATTGAGTTTAATTAAACTGCAAAATATGAATATTTTTTATTAACCTGAACTTAAATGAAATATCAAGGATAAATTAAATTCTCTCTTTTACTAAAATAAATATTTTTGAATTTAACATAAAAATTATACTATCAATTATTTTTGTAAAATAGAGAAAGTATAAATAAAGTTTTCAAATAATCTATTTTTTAATACGACTCAAAGTTGGGATAATTATATTATTTTTAAAAAATATTTTTTCTTCTTTTTCATCAATCAAAATTTTGAATCTAAACAATAATTTAAGTATATAAATTTTTTTCAATATCCTCAAATAAAAAATCATAAAATTTTCTTTGATAACAAATAATTCAAATTTAAAATTTTTGATTGTATAATGATTAATATGTAAGATTTAACTTTTGTATAAAAAGTCAACATAACTAATGTACAAAGTTTCTCTTTTTTCGGAGGCCTGGAGAGGGTCATCAATATATGCAACCTTATCTTGTATTTTTACAAAGAGGCAATTTCCAATCATTTGAACCTGTAACTTTTTGGTTATAAATTAAGGGAGCAACTAGCAAGCTCTCCCTCAATGATATAACTTTTGTGTAAAATTTTAAATTGTTCAGCCTTAACTAAAATTGTTATTTCTAACAATATTGACACAACTTATCATAAATTTTACAACAGACAATTATGAGGGCATTTAAGAATTTATAATAGTGTTTAAACCTTCTCTTCTTGAGCTAATTTTTTAGAGTGAATTAGGTCTTTCAACATAGTATCAGAGCCAGTTTGTCTTGATGATTTGGCGCAGTGTCCGGTTATGTCCAATTGCTCAATATGAAGAAATTATGTCAGAAATCTCACATCAGACAATTATGAGGACATTTAAGAATTTATAATAATGTACAAACCTCTCCCTCTTGAGCTAACTTTTAGGAGTGAGTTAGGCCAATATAACAAAACTAGTAAAACATAAAATTGATCTTAAAACTTGAGAATTAAAATAAGTTCACTGTTCACCGCATAAAGAAATGGAGTTTCGTTACAACATGTCAAACCTGGAATAGTATATTTGTAGTAAGACAGATCAAGTAGCTAGACCGTTCCTTTATGAAAATGTCAAAAGGAATCTAGGAAAAAAGCATTATGGTATCAAATGATGATCGACACATCTCTCTCAAAACCTTCCGGTATTCATAAAACTGATATTTCACTATCATCTCTTGCAAGTTTTCCATCACAAAGAAGTCGGCAAGAATGATAATAAATGTTTCAGGTTTACCATATAGTTTTTCTTTTCCTTACACATTGACCCAAGAATTAGCGCACGAAGTTCCTGAGCTTATCCTAAGCTAAGCTGTTACATGTCTAAATATACATATTTACGTAGATATTATGTGAACTTATCCACATCCCATGTCAAACTTCTTGAACTGTCATTTTCACATATAGCCTTATGAACAAGGACCCACCGGCCATTGGAAGTTCGAAGATCAATGAGAATGACGTTATGTTTATCTAGCTACCTCGAATTCCATGCAGAAAAATAAACTGCCAAGCTGGATGCTAAATCGTACAAAGACCATGAAGAACATACGCATTAACTGGAGAACGAGTAATTACTTAAGATTAATTATGTTAATGTAATTTTTTTATCCTACTTTCTTTTTAAATAGAACATAAATGACTACAAATATTAATTAATTAATATTTTTTAATTGAAATCTCTTTGCATATAGTTGACTTGACTATATGGAGCATATTGGACTAGTACTCTCTTACAACGAAGAGAAATCAGGTTGTTGAATTTTAAATGGTCGAAATTTCCTTCAGCGCTTTCTTTGCATTGAAGTCAGTAGTTCCATTGAAAGCTAGGTGGCCAAACTGCCGAAGGAACTTGGAAATTATCCTCATCTTTTTCATTAGGAAGAAGACTTGGGTTTCACTTGGGCTACAATACAATAGCGTGATTTACTTAATATACCAAAATAAGTTAAGTTGTTAAGTGTAGTTTTCGTTGACCTCTACTACTACTACAACTTGGGAATACATACAGATACACGTATACACACAACAAAGCATCAGTTTCATGAGAAATTAAGAGGGAGAGCAAGAGCATTGATGGAGGGGTTTGGAAGAGGGTCCTACTTTATTGAGGTGAAGGAAGCAAATGGTCCATGATAGTGTCTCTTGGAAAGGAAGTGTGTGTGGAATGGACTAACGTGAGTGTCATGTTAGTTGTCACAAAATAGACTAAGGTTCTCCTAAAATGGTCCCTTTGAGTTTGAGCCTACATTCTTACTTATTTATGTGTATATATATATATTGTGTCTAAGTGGCTTGTAGTGGGGGCATCTAAACGAGGGTTTCACATGCGATAATAACCATTCTTCTCCTACAAACCACGTGCCCTCCTTTCATCAATCATTCAATTCTTCCCTTCCAAAGCCTTTAGAAACAGTAAAGATTGCATAATTGAGTCCTAACACGTACAAGCTAATTCGATCACAACTTAACTTGCTATTGTTCTATGTGCCTAAAATAAGCCAAAATTTCAATGTGCCCTTTTGTGAGTTTTAGGATGGTTTACCGAATTTATGTAACTTTTTGGTGTATTCATCGATGGACAAACCAATAATTCCCTGCCCCCGGCTAGAATCAGGCTAGCTCTTGACGATCATCAACCAAAACACACAAACAAGAGATAGATTATGTAGTGTTTTTGACCATACCAATCTTGGGCGTGTAATATATGTCCATCACATTACTTAGGATTTCCCATCATGTCTTTGCTTGTCTTTCCCAATTGCTGCGCCTGTGTCTGACAAACTAGATTTTCTCAGATAACATCAATCAGATCATTCTAGCTCTATAGGAGACCTGAATTGTTTGAATTGGGGGACCCTATAGCTATCTTGTGCATTAAAGTTTCTGGATTGATAGTCATTTGGGAAATTATATCTTCACCTCCCCGATTCTGGAGGCACTATCTATTGTCATCTTGTGGAACTGTGTTTCTATTAATTAGAAAGTAGCCAATAGACTATTTATATACAAAAGAATAGAGCTATCTAACATCTGAAAATAACTGCTAAGCTGATTAAGCTAATCAACTAATTAGCAACTAACTAATTATATACAAAAGTAAAATATAATTAGCTAACACATCTTCTATTTATTAGTCCATTTATGTCACTTTCAAGTTTTGATATTTCCTCCTTCCTTAACAATGAAAAACTATAATGATAAACCAAGGAGCACAATATTTACACCTTTTTTTTCTTATCCCAAAACCATAACAGTAGCTCCATCCGTGAAACGATTTTGAGTACTTGTGAACTTAATGCCTAACACTATACTTGAACATGCCACACGTTCAATTTCAGGTTCGGATTTGCTGGTCTTAGCAGACAATTTAGATACATTGGCATACTACCACTACCAGCAGCACAAGGTCATTAATTCGTCTTTTTATTGGAAGAAAATAGCCAAGGATAAAAAAGAGTGGAAATGAAGATGCTGGCCACTAAATGTGCTGGGACCTGTGTCTTGAATAGCCTATTTAGATTTAAACTAGGGTTGCATAGTAAAAGAAAATGACTGTTTTTTTTGCAAACAAAAAATGTATTTTATTTTTACTTTTTAAATCCAGTAAACTAAAAACATAAAAATAAAAGGAGGTTAATTTAATAACATAACTATTAATTACTTCCAAACAGTATATTAATATTAAATAATTAAAGAATAATTATATATGTATTTTTAACACCCACAATAAGTTAGGAAAATGGTAACCGATCGAATTTGAATTTAAGAAAAAAAGTTTAAATCTTAAATTTATCTTGATGAACAAATTTTAATTATCTCATTCTTAAAGTGAGAAAAATTAATATCATAAGTAATTTAGAACTGATAAAAATATTTTTAATTAAAATAAAAATAAAATAGATATTATAAATTAGATGCATAATTTATTAATTTTGATATATATATATTTTCCTAAATTTATCTTTCACTTCTCTTGAATTTTTCCAATAAATAATAAAAAAGAGAAATGAAAGAAAGTTATCTTGGGGTTTCCAACCTAATGAAAATGGTCCCCATGGATTGCAAACCCTATCTATTCTGGTTCTGAATTCGTAAGGGTAAATTCGTTGTAATGAAAACCAAGTGACCACCCACCATAACCTGGAATTGCATAAAACAAAAGATCACGGTCATGAGCTGTCCCTGAATGACTTAAGGAATTGAATCACTGTGGAATATAATAAAAGCAAACAAAGTTTACTCACCAGAAGAAAGTCCTAAATCTAGGAGCGGATTGCAACACCACTACTCATCACCACCTTCACATCACCAACCTATCTAGCCAATGCTTGCAGTCAAGACACATTGAAGTTAGAAAATTTCCTTCAGGTCGCTTGAATCAGTGTCTAAAAAGGGTTATTATTTATGACCCTAATGCGATGTTTTTTTTTGTTTTTTTCACTTTTCCATTTTGAATGGACTTCGCTTCTCTATTCCATCTTAACTAGCTGCCAGTTGGAAATGGTGCATTCAGAATCAAGAGGCTGAAAACTAAGGGCGGGCGATAGGTTAGCAGTTGGTAGCAATAATTGCTTTTTACTTTACCCAACTTAGGTCTTGGTTTAAGCCTCTTGGTTTACGCGAAGCAGCAGCGCAGCGCCTGCATCAGTAGAGTTTTTTCTATAGTAATTTTAGAAGAAAAAGTCAATTGATTATTTAATTATTATTTTAAAAAGAGTTTTTTAGAAGAGCTTTGTATAATTGATTGTAACATAAAAATAAAAATTATTTTTAATTTTAGCTATATTTTATTTTATAATAAAAATTATTTATAGATATAAATATTATTTAAAGTGTATTAAATAATATGCAAAGTACAATATATTAATTATTATATAATTTTAAACCACATGAAACATAAATGAAAGCATATCTAACCAAATCTTTTATATGGATTATAAAATAAATATTAAAATATATAAAAAGTCAAATAATATTTCATAAATTTCAAAATAAATATTCAAGATCATTAAATACATAATAAATAGGAAGATAAGTTTATGAGTATTGCGGGAATTACGTGTAAAATATAAGAGTAAAAGATACTAAAAAATAAGCTCATTAATTGATCTGAAAAATTTATCTAAAAAAGTATTTTTTTAGAAGTTTCAAATTTAAGCTTCTTAAAAAGTTATATTTTAATTGTCAAAAAAAATATATCTATTAAAAAAGTACATTTATTATATTACAGTCAAATATTTATTTTTTAAAAGATTTTTATAATAAAGAAAGTACTTATTAACTTTCTAAAAACCTATTCAAAGGTACTAAGTTAAATCTCTTTTACAGCATAATTTGTTTATAAACAATTACGACCAAACTAACCATTTTTAATGGTTCCTGAAGGGTAGTCAAAATCACGGGATTGCTTGAAAAGCTTTACTTAGAATTGATGGCTGTCCAAAATCTAATAACTAGGCAACAAAGTCTAAGGAATCACCTGAGATTTTTCTTCAGTTTAGCCAATAGAAAAAAAAATGTTTGGTACATTGAAAGATATGATGTTTGATCACAATCTAAACTTTCAAATACACTGGAAAGGAAAAGAAAATACTAGACATTCTAGAGGCTGTAAATGCTATCAGAATGGTCATTTTCACGAGTCTAAATTTTCTGTCTAATATTATGATGTCTTATTCTGTTTTATAAATCTTAGTCATTTATTTATGTGAGTCATGCGTAAGTCCCGTATAAATAAATGCGTGACCTGCATAAATAAATGGCTGAAATTTACGAGACAAAATAAGACATTATAATATTAAAAAGAGAATTCTTCTCCGTTTCCACGGCTCATTTTAAAGGAATTGAGATTTGAAATAAGAAAAGTAGAAGCAATCCACGGCTCATTTTAAAGGAATTGAGATTTGAAATAAGAAAAGTAGAAGCAAAGGACTTACGAATTGTTGAAGACTTGAAGGTGTGAATATGGCCGACATGGTTTGGAATGAGGCAAGACGACCAGGGAGCATATGGGGTCTGAACTTCCTAGTTACCGTAGACTTTTGTGGGTCATCTCCTTTGCCCTTTAGCCATTTTCTATAAGATTTGCCATCTCTTTGTAAACATCTTATTTAATAATCACTTCTAATACTGCTTTTAACTTTATTATATTCTTACGCGAATTGGAAGCTATTAAATCTCACAGTTTAATCACTGTGAATTAGCATTTAAGAATGAAAATGTGTGATGTCTGGATGGTGGAGAAAGCACGGATAAATAACATTTGTTTGGTAACAAAACATATTAAGGTACAGTAATCTTGTCCCTGAGGTCCAATTTGTCATTGTCAACCTGTCTTTGGTGTTCTTCACTTATGTGTATATATATATGTGCAACTTGGCTAATACTTGTCCACTGCACCAATCAGCAATCTCTCTTCAGTCCCTCCTCCATTTCACTTGCTCGTACATAAATCTCTTTCAAGAACTCTGAATTCCCTCGATCGCTACCTAAAGTTTCTTTCTTTTTGCGTCTGTCTGTGTCTTGCACTTTTCTAGCTTTGTGTTTTGATATAGAATTTATTGGGCATAGAGAGAAAAATGAGGTTGTTGTCTGAGAAAGCCACGTGCAATACTCACGGCCAAGATTCCTCATACTTCCTAGGATGGGAGGAATATGAGAAGAACCCATACGATGAGATCAAGAATCCAACGGGCATCATCCAGATGGGACTTGCAGAAAATCAGGTTAGAATTTCGTTATATGTATTAATATTTGTTTTTATTTCACGATATTCAATTTTTTTTGGTCTTTTTAGGAACCCCAGAAACTATGTTAAACTTGCTAACTAATTCCTGCTTGTAACTGTTTTTTCAGCTCTCTTTCGATCTTCTTGAATCATGGCTTTCCAATAACCAGGACGCTGCTAGTTTCAAACAAGATGGCAGGTCCATTTTCAGAGAGCTCGCACTCTTTCAAGATTATCATGGCCTTCCTTCATTCAAGAAAGTGAGTGTATATATCTTGTTTCCTGTTCTTTTAAGCGATTTTTCTTATTGTTGTTGTAAATGAATAATGCAGCTAACAATGGTTTGATAATGATTGTAGGCAATGGTTGAGTTTATGTCAGAGATAAGAGGAAACAAAGTAAGCTTTGATCAAAAAAAGTTGGTTCTCAGCGCCGGCGCAACTTCTGCTAATGAGACTCTCATCTTCTGTCTCGCTGAACCCGGCGATGCATTTCTTCTTCCTACACCATACTACCCTGGGTGCGTGTATCTTCTTAGACACATTTCCTGTTGCTAATAATCCAAGTTACATGTTATTTATGCATGAAATGTACGTTTCTCATCATAGTTTTTTAATGTTTTTCAGATTTGATCGTGATCTTAAGTGGAGAACTGGGGTTGAGATTGTACCTATTCAGTGTACAAGCTCAAATGACTTCCAAATCACTGCACCGGCTCTTGAACAAGCTTATCAGGAGGCACAGCAACGAAACTTAAAGGTCAAGGGTGTGTTGGTCACAAACCCTTCAAATCCCTTGGGGACTACGACGAGCCGCAGTGAATTGAATCTTCTTCTAAGCTTCATTACTGCAAAAGGGATTCATCTTATCAGCGATGAAATTTATTCCGGGACCGTTTTCGACTCACCAGGGTTTGTTAGTATCATGGAGATTTTGAAAGACAGAAAATGTGAGAAAGCAGAAGTTTGGAACAGAGTGCACATTGTGTATAGCCTTTCAAAAGATCTTGGTCTTCCTGGTTTTCGAGTTGGTGCAATTTATTCCAATGACGAGATGGTAGTGTCCGCAGCAACGAAAATGTCTAGCTTCGGTTTGGTTTCTTCCCAAACTCAGTATCTTCTCTCCGCTCTTCTGTCCGATAAAAAGTTCACTAAAAACTACATCTCGGAGAATCAGAAGAGACTTAAACAGAGACAAAACCTTCTTATCAAAGGCCTGGAAAAGGCCAGTATAAGCTGCTTAAAGAGCAATGCAGGCTTGTTCTGTTGGGTCAACATGAAGCACTTACTTAAATCCAACACATTCGAAGCAGAGATGGACCTTTGGAGAAAGATTGTTTACCATGTCAAGTTAAACATCTCTCCTGGCTCTTCATGTCATTGCACCGAACCAGGTTGGTTTCGAGTATGCTTCGCTAACATGTCCGAAGAAACACTAAACCTGGCTATGGACCGAATGAAGACATTTGTGGATTCAGTCACTAACACTCGAAGCCAAAGCAACCACCAGCAGTTGAAATCTTTGAGAAGAAACTCCCACACCAAATGGGTTTTCCGGCTATCTTTTGATGCGCTTCACGATCGTGAACCCGATGAGCGATAGCCTGGTGTGAAGTGTGAACATAATCAAACTCAGTACTGTTCATCACTTTTTTTCCCCAAAATGATTTTTGGTTGGTAATTATTTTTTTCTTCCCGGAATATGGTAGAAATTGCACTCGATCCAACTATGGATTAGAAGTGGCTCTAGTTCTTGTTTTTCTTCAAGTGGTTTCGATTCCCTTGCATAGGAGATTTCTTGAATTCTTCCAACTAAATGATTATGTTACCATCATTATGTGTGAACATATAATAGAAAAAGAAATCATATTCAATTTGCAATTATCTTTCTTACATTGTTACATCATTTCAAACGTCTTCGTAAATCACATAAAAAAGTTCATGTGGTATATTTGATTATTCATCTTAGCCTTTGTATTTTTAATTCGTTTACCTTAACCTCTGTGTTTTTTATTCTCATTCAAGATATTTCAATTGGGTATTTTTGGATAAATTTATCCTTAGATTATTGAAATACATTTTTTAAAATCTCTTGATTCCAATGACAAATTTATCCGAAAATACCTAATTGAGATATCTTCAATGAGAATAAAAAATACAAGGACTAAGGTGAACGAATTAAAAACACAAGAACTAAGATGAACAATCGAATATATTACAAAGATTTTTTTATATGATTTGCCAAAAGTCTTCTTATAATTTGCCCATGAGATCGTGTCACAACACACAACCGACCTCATTAAATATTCCTTACTTTTAGTAGTGAAAAAGGTTATCCAAGCCGTGTGAGTAGGGGACTATCCTTTTACTACTAAGAACATAGAGTCCTGTTGTGTGAGTCAAAAGTAGCATGTAAAGTCAATAAGTGGTGTATATATTTTTAATGCTAGGGTTTCCGAAACATATACCATTTTGGAGATTGAAACAAAATTTGTAACGAAAAGAGACTGCCACACTTCTCTATTTACGGTTTCAAGAAAAAGAATGAAAGGGATAAATGACAATGTGGGAGCGATGTGTCGAGCTTTTTTATAGAGGAAGAGTTTCTTGCAAGCAATCCAAAAAGTCTATAATGCCTTCGAAGTTAATTTCTAGGGTTAATCAATCTTTCCTTTCCTCATAAAGTTTGTCTTACTGCAGAGATATGCTCTTTGTTCCCCATTTTTAGCCAACTACTAAACTAATCACGAAAGTTGTACTTGGTTTTAGGAGACAAAAGCATGCCTATATGTGGTATAGCCAAGTACCTTTTTTAATTTATAAAGAATATTCTAGTTATTTGAAGTGATGTATTAAAAAAAAGATAGAGTAGTCTCATCACAAATTTATATCAATTATTGAACTTAACCTTTTTTTTATCAGTTTAATTTAGTTATATACCTATATGTGTGTGACTCCCTCCCATATTGGAGATGTTCCCGCAGCGAAAAGATTAGTCACTAATTTCGTCAAAAAATACCTTGGGTGCAAAAAAAAAAAGTGTGTGTCCGTACCGATAAGCATCGACCAACATGTTGTGATGATAATTGATATACGATCTTAACTTACAAGATACGATCTCTTATTATGACTTGGGTTACTCATAAAATAGGTCATTAATAATTATTTTTAAAAAATGCACAGGATCTCTTACATGATTGTGGGTATCTAAATATGGTAATTAAGTATGTGAAGTATTGTGCTTCTCAACGTTGAAAATCATTGAATTGAAACAATCATATAATTACTTATTATCAATAATTAATAATTAAAGAACTCACTATCTAATCAAACTTTCATTCGTCTAACTTTTCAGTTTAATTTTTAACTTTTCAATTCCATTTATTTTAATAACTCTTATTGTTAAAAATCGATCAATTTATTAATTGGTTAATTTTTATTACTTAATAACTTCTTATAAACTAAAACAAATCAATTAATTTTTATTTAACAATTATTTTTTTACTGGTTTAACTTTTTGTCTAGTTTTTTAAAACATGGGTTATTATAATAATGTGTTAAATCGATAAGAATAAATTAAAAAGTTTAAACATTTATTAAATTAAATGAGAATTGTGGTCTGAGTCGGATTTAAAGTTTTTTTTTCAAGAGACGTTTATTTATTATGTTATGGTATTAATTAGATTCTCAATAGTCGAATCCCAGTACTATTTAGGCGATCTAAAGTAGGCTATTTTTCAATATTAGAATTGGTTCCTCAATGAGTAATTGGTCTCTCAGTACTTAAATTCGTTGATAAATATATTGCTAATCATATTTCGAATAACCTTTGGTTAGTTGACATTTAAATATATAGCCACTTGCAAATATAATATTCATTTTCATAATGTATATTAATTCTTAGCAAGAACAATATCTAGCCAACTTATTTTATTTGGTAATGTAATATTTTAGCTAATCATAATATATCATAAATATCTTGTGTTTCGCCAAAATTGCTACTTATTATGGCATCATTATATCCCATCATTAGTTCCATATTTTAGGAGTACAGATCCTCTGTCTAGTTTTACTCTGTCTTATTCTGTCTCATGGAATCTCAACTATTTATTTTACGGGCCCTACGCAGGTCCCATGCGAGACCTACATAAATAAACAGCTGAGATTTATTGGACACAATAAGACACCATAATATTAGACAGAAAACCTGAACTCATATTTTAGTAGGTCATAGGATCGCGTCACATTTTCGCAGTATTTTTACATCTAACATGCAAAAGTGCAATGTACATTCATGGCTTACGACCTAAAGAGAAGGGATCAAATATTAGTTAGGTTGATCAAGCATGCATGGGAATTTGCAATAGATGATTGGTAATACAAAGAAGAATATATAATGGCATCACCGACCATTAATTACTGTAAAAGATCTCCATGCTCTACGGACTAAGACACACCAACTTGTTTTTTAATTGTTGTGTAAACAAATAACAAACTTCAACTTAACACGTCCAATTTATGCCTTAGCCTGTAAATTTCTTTTAATCAACTTAAGTTTCATCAAGAATTTCAATAGAGTATATGGACTTTTATGTTGCAGCTAACTCAACCTTCTCTTTTTCTTTTCTTTTTGGAGTGCAATACGCCCAATCCATGTGCTATGTGGGATACTGAGAGCATCCCAGTTGATACTGATAAAATATATGCTATGTATTCTATATATATGATTGATTGAATGTATATAAAACTGAAGTGTTCTTTTTGGGCTTTCTCTGATATGCGGCGACCGAATACCTGTCAAACTACCCATGATCCTTTCATGTGATTAGGAGTTTGGTAGATTTAAATAATTATATTTAAATATATATAGTTATATCTTTTTATATATATATAACTGAAATGAGAAATTTCGGTTACTCCGATTATGTTGTTGACTATGACCATGTGCCGGCTTTTGTTGCTTGTATTATATTCGTATAAGAATGGGTAGTACTTACCAAGAATATTGGAGTAGTTATATATAATCACATGTTACAACTTTGTTAGTTGCTCGTATTTAATTAACGGTCAAATACTTTTTCAGTTAAGTTGATTTAATTATTAATTGAAGAGATTTAGGACTTTTGGACGGTAGATAGGGCTCATGTAAGGATAATCCCCAGACCTTTTTTTTTTTGACCAAAACATGAGAGTACCCTACAGAGAAAAGCTAAAAACTAACCCAAATCAACAGGCTTACCCAGCACACCCAGCTCCTACTAGCCTTTCCATATCAGGAACATCGCACATAGATTACTCAGAACGTAAGATAGGAATTAATTCATGAGGGGCAGAGTCCCAATGATGAAGTTGTGCACGTAATAAGGCTACCCTCGCAAAAGAATGAGTCGTCTTATTGGCACTCCTACGCGTCCATTGGAAGGACAAATGGAAGAAATGTTGCTTAAAAGTGTGACAATCGAAAGCCAACATTTCAATCTCCGAGGAATCAAATGAAGATGTTGTGAACGCTTGAATCGCCTGTAAATAATCGGATTCTACTATAACTTGATCGATGTGTTTGTCTTTCAGCCACAAAAGAGCTTCTCGTATTGAAATAAGTTCTGCCAGAACCGGATCCAACAAATACTCAGAAAATCCCATACCTTATCGCTTATTTATTAAATAACATATAAAACTTTAAATTTTTAACTGAGAAAGGACTAATTAATTGAGCATAGTTGATTAGGAAATCATGTGTTACACAACTAATTGACACTTAACATCACAATTAGACATTAATCACTGTCAAATGTCTACTTATTATGATGATAATGACCGAGACAAGGACAAGAAAGGGCTTGCCTTAATGTTCTGTACAACTCAATCAATTAAATCAGCATTAAACAACCCTAAAAGTTTCTGATAATTTAATCTTTGGAAGCCAGAGGGCTGTTCCTTTCTTTCGCTTTTTTGATAAAACCCATGGGTATGGGAGTCATGTGGGTTTCACATGAGCAACCACATGCTAGGGAACATAGAACACCTGCCCAAAGTTCTTCAATAAGGGTGGCCTTTGAAAAGGATAGGGTATATGTTTTTTCTCTCTTTTGTTTTTTGTTTTTTTTTTGTTTTTTAAAGATTGAAGGAGCAACCTGGTATGACTTCACTTGGGATATGCTTCTATAGATGATGACAAATAGGGTCATATGAACATGGCTCAATGCTTCCTCACCCTCTTCCCATGCCAATAAATTTTAGTATCCTTAATTGGGTCCCTCTTTTTATGGGTCCACATGAAGATTGATCTTGTGTTGTTGAATGATTGAGCAATTTATGGGATGTTTTATGTTTTTTATTCTCTTATTGTTTTTGTTTTTCTTAAAGGGCTATATATGTTGCTAGAACCCTTTTGTATGTTTTATATTGTGTAATTCAACGTTCTCAATTTTCATTTTAGTGTTATGTTTTGGATAGTAAATAGAAATTATGTAACAAACCAGTTCATAAGCTAATCTGACTTACCATCGATTTGGTGTTATGACGATATTTTGTGTGCATGGTGCAATCATCAATCAATTCAAAATTCTTGTTTGGTGTTGTGTACTGGAATTGATGACTTTTGACTATATTGTAGTATATACATATAGTGTTTCAATGTTGTACGTATCAATAAGAATTACAATAAGAGAATTGTTGAATAGTTTGAGTGAACACAATCATTTCTTTAACAATTTGGTGAGTGGTCCTCTGTCGACAGACTATCGTCAAAGAAGGAATTGGCGATCAACAATAATTGCAAATAGTCCCAAAAGTACATCTTCATAACAATGTTTTTGAATAACAATAAAAATTGCCAAAAGTTATAATTCTGTCCTTATTCTTTGCTGTAAAGTTAACATCGCACTAGAAAAATTATTTAATATATAATAATTTTAAAAATAAATTATTTAACAAATTAACAATTTAGATTCAATTAACAAATTAAAAGACGAAAAGGTAAGATCATGATTAAGTAAATAAAATTAATAAAATCAATAAATAAAATTAATATTGAGTTCTATGAATTTTGCCAAAATAAGTTTGAATCTAAACTTAATTTAATTTATTAATTTTAAATTATGTCAAACTCAAGTCATTTTATCAATCTTTTACGTGGAAGGGGTAGAGATGGTAAGATTACAAGGTATCTTTGGCAGACTAATGAGCAGCCTGGTTGACTACAGTTTTACAAGTATAAACAATTAGACAAGCTTATGTGGGCAGGATCGACTTTATATGTAACTTTGGATTTAGTGTTCTTATTAATGGGGTTAATGTGGGGCATTCCAATGGTACTACGGTCTTGAATTAGCCTAACATGAGGGACGATGAATGACTGAGCTTAAAAAGTTTTGATAAAGAAGTCATGATCACTGGATCTTGACATACTAAACCAAGCAATTTCTCTTACATTACATTGTGGAGATTGTTCTACTTGGCCACCTGAAGATCTTTGTTCCTGTAATCCTTTAACAAGAGCATAAAGTCTCGGGAATATAAAGTTTGAAATAATTAAATCTTCAACAATTTTGCAGACTGTCCAAAAATTAAATTTTTCGCACAATTAAATCAACAATCACAAAAGCAGAATACCAAAGACACCGACGT